>LOEQ01000745.1:176359-189484 GCA_001685075.1 Bramus lutescens | reverse complement strand
GGATCGCGGGGGCAGAAGCCAGCACCATCTTTAAGGTGCGGCTCCACGCGGCTCCCTACATAAAAGAAAGTATATTTCTTTGTTGCCAACAATAGAAAACCATGGTTTTAATTTTGTGTTTGGTTAACTGATGGAGCCTGCCCCAATTTTCACTGTGATAGATTATACCACATCTGTCAAGGCTCTTAAAACAATGCTTCTAGATAAGTGCCATGCTATCATAGCTACAACACCAATCTCATACTTGGAAAACGCACCCTAATATCTTCTAAACTTTGATACTTTGTATGGATCAATCTCACTATAAATCAGTGTACAGAGTTGACAGTGTACACGTGTCTTCAATGTCCAGTTAATTATATTACTGGAAATGGGAATGACTTATTATCCTTAGATGAGAAACTAAGCAAATAGTTTTGAGTATGTATGAGACACAACACAATTGTGCTTAGAAAGCCCTGTGGTGGTGGTAGTACACACTTTTATACTCAGCTCTTGGGAGGCAGAGACAGACAGACTCCTGTTAGTGCCAGCCTGGTCTATAAAGCAAGTTCTTAGCTAGATCTGTTACTCAGAAAAAAACATCTTGAAAAACTAAAACCAAAGCAACAACAACAACAACAACAAACCAAAACAAAACTAAAGAATAATTTCCTGTTGATCTTTTGTTTGTTTGACCTATTTATACCACATTTTTTATCCCGTGTGGATGGGAAGAATGTGGGCAGGAAATAAAGCAGGATGTATACTTGCCCCGATGGGGAATATGGTGGACTTAAAGGGTTACATTTTTAAGCCTCCGAGAGGCATGACTTGTGGCCATTTTCTGGAAACTTAGAGATGGACATGTCCAGAGTTCACCAATTTGACCAGTATTTACTTAAAGTTTACTTCAAATTTGGCTTTAAATTGCCATAGTGGTCTTATTCTCGACTACTGGAATTAACACTAACTTCTTAAACATATTTAGGAGACCGTTTCATAGCCAACTCCCCAATTCTCTGGCTCTTACAATCTTTCCACCAATATTCTGGGATAGAAATTAATATTTATTTATGAAAATATTTATTCAGTGTTACGTAGGACATAAACAAAAGACAAAATAGAGCCAGACACGGTGGTGTTAGTCTTTTATGACAGCACTTAGGAAGGAAAGGAAAGAGGATCTCAATGTGTTAGAGACCACTTCAGTCCACATAGTAAATTCCAGGCCAGCCAAGTCTACATAGTATATCTAGTGAGATTGGTACAAAAAGCAAATACGAACACCAACAATAAAACACATCAAAAAGATGCATTATCATGTTAAAACAATAATGAAAACAAAATTAAACCTATTATTTGAGGCTATTTCAGTTTTTCCTTCTTTAAGGAATCAAGAGAAGTCTCTAAGACTAGAAAAACTGTAAAAATATTTCTGAACATGAACTAGAAGAGTTGAACTCCTTTAAATGTCATTGTGTGAGCTTTATCGATAGTTCCACTAATTTCACATGCTGCAAAATGTTTCCTCATTCTTTGTTCTTGGTAAAAGATAATCTGAGATCAGGAATATACTCCATGCTTCTCAGCCAGAAAATCCACTTGGGATTTAATGTTCTTTTCTATAAGCTTTGTCACAGCATTTCACAGTGAGCACTAAGCTAAACAAAGGTAAAAATAATGCTGCTCAAAAGAAAAGATTTGTGCAGTGCAGACAGCTGTGCTTTCCTTAAAGGTCCTCGGGTACTGCAGCTAATTGGAATTGACTCCAGTCAGCCAACAGCTATGTGTATTTTAAACCCCTTGGAAAAAAGACAGGCACTCAAGTATTATATCTTCTTCATAAGAGTTTTCAGTTGGTCAAAGCACATGGATACATTCATTGGAAAATAACATTCTAAACCAGATATAGGAGAATGGTCTAAAAGAAAAGATTGTAGAGAATACCAGTATTTTAGAAACAAAAAGAGAACAGAATAAAAAAGGAATAATCAGTATTTTTGGAGTTTGCATGTGTAAATATGGTCACACATCTGAGCATAATATCTGCAAAATGTTTCTAGTATATTGTGGCATGTGCTGAGCATAGAGCATGTTTTCATTGTACTTAACATTCTTCACAATCAACAAGATGAATCAATTTATCTATATTCTCCAGAAGAGAAAGCTGAAGCAAAAAAGCAGGTTAAGTTGCTTGCAAAAGGTCTCAGAGCTTAGTATCAAATCGTGTAATGAGATTTTTGTTTCTCAGTCATCATAACTTTATGAAAAATTATTTGAGAGCAAAATTTAAGGTGAATAATTTCCTTATCTATCTTCATTCAGAAGTTTATACCAATCCAAATCTCCTGTTTAGAGTAAATAGAAATTGTTTATAACAATACATTCAAGAAAGAAGTTTTAAGATACTAAAAGTCTTTTTTCATATATTCCAGCACTTTAAGATGAAATAATGAGAAGATGAGAAGGAACTTTTACTGTCCACCAGAGCAAACTCTACTTTTTTCCCTAGGGCATTCAGTAGTACTCTGCTAAGTAACCACCATTTTGCACTTGTGGGAACAGGAAGATGCAGCAACCAACAAAAGCATTCTGTCAATCAGCTAATAATGTAAAACTTAGAGTGTGCCAAAGAGGAGCACCCTGAGGAAAAGAGAAAAATAATAAAGCTATCCCTGTATGCTCACTGCTCAGGGTTTTCCTTCTGATCCTTTTGAAGTTCAAAATCATCTGGTCCTAAGATACGAAGCGAAATACAACAGCACATGAAAAAGTAAATGGAACTGTCACTAGCTTTACCTTACTAAAGAATTAATTGCATTTGAGAATACATTTTGGAGAAGACAACTTGAAAATACGTCAAGTTCTTTGAAAGGGATCTCCAGGGAAATACACAATGTGTGAGTTTTGGGGTTGGGAGAGAATCAGAGGTAAAACTGGGAGAGTTACCAGGTGTAATCCTAGTCTTCTGGTCTGTACGTCCTGGTCTGGAAGAAGCCACCCCACTCTTACTGTAGCTACCCACTAGAAGACAGGACAAACATCTCTGAACTTAAACAGTTTTATAACGTCCAGTGGTTGACTGTGACATACTAAACACTAAATTCTCAACATACGTTTACTAAATTTGGAGGTAGGGCCTTAAAGAGGCAGTTAGGGTTTGATTTGGAGAAATTATTTGGNATATATATCAGACCCAAATTGGCTTTCTTCTCAACACATAAGGATTCAGTAAGCCAGGGAAATAGAATTTTTATGGAACCAAGTAGGCTGGCATTTTGAACAAGGACTTCTGAGTCTCTAGAACTATGGTAGGTCTGGTTGTATAAGCAGTCTGGCTCTTGAAATTTCATTACTAGGAGCCAGAGGGGATAAATGTGTACATTGTTTAACATTGGAAGTAAACAAACAATAGGAAGAACCACATTGGTAATAAAGATACAGGAATAAGCAAAAGATAAAAATTAAATGTGATTAAAATATTTAAGATGACAATAAAAAATTTGATCAGAATGATAAAATCTAGTAAAATATTCAAATAAAATTCTAAAATATAATGAACATTATAAAAGCAAGAGTTAAATATATCATTGACTAGCAAACAAATAGTAGGGAAGATAGACGTGAATAAAGAAGTGATGCTTTGAAAGTAAGGATGCATAAAATATTTTGATTTACACACAGAGGAAAAACCATGGGAAAAATTAATAAAATTAAAGTCACCCCTTCAAAACACACTCCTACTTCTATCCATTTTGTTTATTTTTCCTTCCTTCCTACACTGGGCTACATCTGAAAGCCCTTCTCAACTTACTGCCTCAGAATATGACTTTCAGGGACTAAGCTGGTAAAACAAAACTATTGCAAAGAAATATTTGCAATTGAGTTTGTGTATGTATGTTTGTGCATATACCCAGACAACCCTTAATAACTGTAAGACCCACATACAACTAACAACCACAGATGGAAAGAACTCAAAGAATAAAACACTGCATCAATATTGCATAATTGACATTTTCTGGTCATTATTCCCTAGTCCACTCAACATGACAACTCCTTTTAGAGTGCATTTTCTCTCCTGTTGCTGTGATGCTGTGACAGATGCTGTGAAACAAAGCATTGATTCTGGCTCATAGTCCAAGGGTAGAGTATGTCATTGCAGGGGACTTAAGGCAGTAGGGCCTTGAAATAGCTGGTCAAATCGCATTAATAATCAGGAAGCAGCAGATAATGACTGAAGGCTGCTGCTCAGCTCAGTTTTCAATGCAAATAGTTCAAGATACTAACCAGGGAATTGGTTCCCCCAAAGCCAACAGGTCTTCCCACTTCAATTAATGCAATCAGACTATCTCTTGGAGTCATGCACAAACATCCGTCCATCTTTTAAATGGTCTTAGGTTCTGTCCAGTTGACAATACTGATCATCACATACAGCATTTATATTTAAATTGAATTCAGGACTATAACTAAGCTCTATCAGGCTGTGCATTGTATTGAAAGATGTTCATGGATTATATGCAAACAAGTAATATGTCATTTGTCACAAAATTCAGAATATCTGAGGATTTTGGTATCTACAGTATGTCTTGGAACTGGAACAAAACACATAAACAAACATATATATATTATTTTTACATTAGGGATCATATGAGACTGGGTTAAATAGTTTGCAGACTGACACATTACAAGGAAAAAATGTGAACAAAGAGACAGAAATATAAACCCTGCTGTAAAGTCACATTACTGAACTTTGTGTTTGAAATTACCTTTACCAGTAAAGCAGGAACACAATTCAGGGAACAAGACTTCTGAGAAAATATTTTTAAGCACACTCAATTATATCTGGGTCACTATCTTCAGCCAATAATATGTCTGAAATTTCTTCAATCTTAGAGGAAGATATAAAATGGCACCAAGGTGATTCCTTACATACTTACTGTAATAAAATATGAACAAAACTCAAAGCGAGCTAAAATAAAATGGCTGACTAAAATCATGAAGAAATTCATGATTGATAATGTGTTGTCTGATATTCTGACATTGTTTCCAAATCAAAATGGAGTAAGATGTGATACCAGTCCTGAAACCTAGCATTAGAGAGAAGAAAAGCCTCAGACATAAGCATAGATGTGCCACTTCTGATGCAGGGCAGTTGTAATTTAGAAGTCTTAATTGCTAATGGTGGACAGTTTTCTTTTAAAGCTAAGACATAGTTCTAAAATCTAGTTGTGTGTGTGCTAAAAGAGGTAAATGACAAACTCATGACGCTTACAGCATGATTCTTTTGGTACTTGGGTAAATCTGTTACTAGCAGTAGCCTAATCCCACAGTTTGAAAAAGTGCTATATTGATCCAGCAAGAAATAGCTAATTTTGTGATTTACTGTAGCTATTTTTTATTTATTTTGCAGCATTCTGAGAGGATCTTTTGTTATATTGAATAGCACTGAAATATAAACCCAACAGTGCAGACCCATGTCCCTATCTAAGGGGAAAATGCGTTGTTCAAATAGATATTAGCTGCCATGTTTAGGATTATAATGCTAGATAGTATGTATGGATTTTAAAATATTCTGTAATGAATGGTGAAGCCACTTTAATACCTAGGAAAGGAATAAGCCTTCAACATTTCAAAGAATCAATTTAATTTGATATCTTATATTTCCCATTCATAACAAAAAAAGGATTATAGTCAATGCCCAAGAGAGACAAAGAGACTTTTAGAAAAACCAGAAATTACTATATTCCCAGAGTTATAAATAGTGCTTTACCTTCAAATACTCACTAAGGATCATCTCCAGATTTGGAGACCCCTAGAATGGGACCTTGAGCAGAATAAAAGAAGTAGAATATGTGTGTCCTTGTGCTAGTATGTGTTGGAAAGGTAAGCGAGAAGCAATGAAGGGCATGGAAAAATGATGAGAACTTTCACAGCAAATTCATGCTTATCTTTACAGATTAAAAAAAATCCTAAGCTTCCTACTGACTTTTTTAAGGAGTGAAGAAGCAGAGAGAGCTTAGAATAAGTCTGAATGTTATCAAGAACAGTTGAAGCTTAGCAAGTTGTAGATTCTAGATAAGTAGGAAATAAATTTTCCTTCCAAAACTGACACAGAAAGTTGGAACAACCTTTTTTTTAATTTAATGCTACAGGGCAATGGTAAAATTTAAGATAACTGTGTTAAGCAAGTTTCCTCGGGTCATTCCTTCAAAGAGATTAACAGAGACTCTTTAAACAATTATATATNTATATATATATGCTTGTTTCATCTGTTTTAGCTTTAAACAATAATTAAATGGGAAATAGAAATAAATATACATGTTAAAGGAAAATCTTTCTAATCCACAAATGACACCTTTGGTCTATTATCAAACATTTTTTCTTTCCTATTTCCCTTATACCATTTAATAATGTGGAGTTTTCCTAAGAATCAAAAATCCTTTGTTACACTTTAAAGAAAAACATAGTATTTTCTCTCAAATACCTTCAGACTCACACATTACAGTGATCAACCTCTCCTTGTTGCCATTTTAATTCCAATTCCAACATAATCACTGTATTTGAAGGCAAAACATTAAATGGAAAATTCCTACTAGAAAATTTAATGTCCATAAAAGTTGAGACTGATGAAAGCCAACTTGTGCCAATCCCAAGAACCTAATTTTTCAAAAGAGTTAGCAATTTTTTCTAATAAACTCCAAAAATATTATCAATTTATGCTTTGACACAGTCTGGTTCAATTAAGAAGAATCACTGGAAAATCTGCCTACCTCAAAATATTCATTATTACAAAAATCCCAGGAGATTGCTTCAAGGGGACATTTTTAGTTTTTTTGTTCTGCACATACTTAAACTGCACTCCTGAGAACATTGTCCACAATTGGCCTTTTACCAGGTCCTTGGAGAGCAGTGGTACAATTCCTCATGTTGTGTTGATTGTGTACCATAAAATAGTTATCATTGCTACTTCACAGGTGTAATTTTACTACTGTTATGAATTGTAATGTAAATACCTGTGTTTTTGATGTTCTTAGGAGACCCATGTAAAAGGGCTAGTAGGCCCTCAAAGGGGTTACAACACAGATTGATAAATGCTATTGTGAAGGCAAAAGGAGATACTTATGCCCCTTTTCTAAGCAGAAGGAAGGAGGTACCATGCTGTGTGACTCCCCTGTGTATGCTATGAGTATGTTTTATTATCATTGGTTAATAAAGAAACTGCTTCAATTTATAGCTGGGCAGAATATAGTCAGGGTGGAAGAGATATTTATAGAGAGAGTAGGCAGAGTCAGAGAGACACTATGTAGCTGCCAAAGGAGAAAGATGCTGCCATCAGAAACTTACTGGTAGGGCAAAGCCTTATGGAAATACATAGATTTATAGAAATGGGTTAATTGAAGATGTAAAATCTAGTTAGGAATATACTAGAGTCATTGGCCAATCAGGACTGTAATTAATATAGTTTCGGTGTGAATATTCTGGTCTGAGCAGTCGGGATACAAATGACATGACAAAGAGGGGCCACTAAAGCCACATAAAAATTGAGAGACCCTGGGAAGAAATTCTAGATACAAAAGAATACAGTTAAGCACAGATTCTTGGTAGCCACATTTTTTCAGATAGAATCTGTTTCCTGGTGGCAAGCAGAGGCACGGCTCTTTAATAGAAGTATTCTTGACTCAGAATTAGTGTCAAAAAATTGTATGGCTTCTTTAAGATCCAGCTTCCTGGTTCGTGATTACAGAACAAACTCTGGCTTTTTCGGGAGGTGCTGCACTTAAATGAGGTTTATGAGCAGAGTGCTACAAATTGCTTAATGACATTTACCTGCTGCGTCTCTGGAGATGGGGCAGTGAGCATGTATAGCAGAGGTGGAGAACATGCCTCCACTGTCTTGGAATAGTCAGAGCATACAGGCAGGTCTGGAGTTGGTCCTAGCCATGCCCACTTAGCATTAAAAAAGGTATTTCTGGTAAAAAAAAAAACAATGATTACAGCTATACAATAAAGACAGATTCAGACAATGAAATATCTCTGAATGAGACACAGTATGTTTAAAAAGTGTACATAGGCTTGAGAGAGAGAAAAAAAAAGAATACAGACAGAAAAAGAAGCAAATAGTTTAAAAAGTAAAGTCTTTGATGGGACAGTAAAAGTAATATAAAAGAGTACAGGCAGTCATAGATTAAAGGAGTAAAAAAAATAAGATAATTAAAGATGAAAAATACACAGAGTGTCTGGATTATGTGTATTATTGTGTTTTTGACTGCAGAGAGACATTTGTTTCTCAGAGCTGCTAAGCTAAACCAACATATATATTTTAAATGTATCTTGACTTCAAAATTTGAGTCTAAGAATGTGTTACTTTGGAAAACAGGTTCTGCTTTTGTTTCCACAGAAGATGAGAACCTGAAATTCCTTCCAGACTAATGTGGTATTATGGAACAAGAGCCCCTAAAAAATATTCATAAACCCTAAAAATACTTCTCCCAATAAGCACCAGGAATCAATTTGTAGAAAACAATGCCCAAATTTCCAAAATGATTGTTTGTAAATGTTTGTTTTAGTTTTAAATGGGTTGGTTATACATGATTAATGGAAATGAGGAGGATATAATATAGAGATGATTATCATGCATTGGTATGAATCTTTGTCTATAGATACAAATTTAAGGTCAGTTTGCTACTCTCTATATATGTATTTCTGCTCTTGTTTAAGGTATTGTATTTATGCAGCGCATTTAAAATGTATAGTTAAGAAATACAGATTAATAGATAGTTATCTGTAATATTTTTAATTATGTTAGCTGTGCTATATATATATATATATAGAGAGAGAGAGAGAGAGAGAGAGATATTTCAGTTAGATAATTCTCAGCACTTCAAAGACCTACAGAATACGGCATTTAAAATATTTTAGAAACTTAGACTTTTCTCAACAGTAAGACACATTTGTTTCTTGCAGTACCACACCAATCTACTTCAACAGGATGATGGGCATTGAAGAGGCTCTTTTTGGAGCTTGTTAGTCATTTGGGTAAGAAACTTCTCTTGCCTGGACTGCTTGATGGTATGTTGTATGAACTGATATGCAGGACTCACAGAAAAATGGCTGTTAATCTTGCCTAAAGAAAGCAGGACAGTCCTTCAGGGTTCCTGCTTTGTGAAAGAGTCTGCCAGACATTCTGCAGGACACAGAAGAAAGCAACTGATAAACTTTGCAATTACAAGATGCAACAGTTCTTCAACTTTCCTGCTTCATGGAAAAGTCTGCTGAATACTATGGGCCTGTAGACTGAAGATGGATGTCCCACCATTACAAAAGAAATTTGGGTGACTGTTCAGGCAGCAATATGTCTTTTCATCAGTGGACATTGGATGTTGCTTACAATGTATTTCCTGATTACTTAGGTAATATTATATCCTTTTGGGGTCTTTGATAAGTTGAAGACATATAGTTAGAGTTATAATTTTTCTTAGCTATGATAAAGGATAAATTAGGTATAAACCTTTAGACTCACAAAAATAAGATAGTTGATAGAATTTTCCTATTCTTTCCAAGTATAAATGAATTAAATATTATGACTATAATTCTTGCTTGATACCTGTTTTGTTTTATGTAATTTTACTATGTTAAAGCTAAAACCTACCTGTTTATTTAGACAGAAAAGGGAGATGATGTGTGATTTTCCCTCTTTATGCTATGAGTATGTTTTATTACCATTGGTTAATAAAGAAACTTCTTCGACCTATAGCAGGGCAGAATATAGCCAGGCTGGAAAAGTCATATAGAAAGAGTAGATAGAGTCAGAGAAACACCATATAGCTGCCAAAGGAGAAATATGCCACCACCAGAATATTACTGTTAGGCCACACTTCATGGCAATACACAGATAAATATAAATGGGTTAATTCTAGATCTAAGATTTAGCTAGGAATACGCTACAGTCATTGCGCAAACAGTATTGCAATTAATGTATTTCTGTGTGATTATTCAGGTCTGAGCAGTTGGGAAATAAAAGAGCAGTCTTCTGCTTACTAAGCATAAGGTACAGATACATTTTAAACAACAGAGTTAAAGTTCAAGTTATTTCTTAACAACAATAATAACAAATGATCTTTCACTATTATGGGTCTTTTAATCATCTGGTACTAGGATTCAAACTTGAATATTAATATTTTTGCAAATATTGTCTACACTTCTGAGATTTTACTCTATCAAAACCAAAACATCATTTAACCTACAAGGTCCCTACCTTTAAAATAATCTAATTGAAGTTATCAATAAAACATTTTATTTTGGCTCTCAGTCCACACACAGTGTAAGTAATAGTTGTTGATTTAATCTCCATTGTTTAATGTTGATTTTAAATTTGAATAGCTACAGAATCACTTAGGAAACAAGCCTCAATGTAGTTCTGAGGGAGTTTCTAGATTGATTTAACTAAGATGAGAAGATCCATCCTAAACATGGGTGATGCCCATCTATGCCCTGGGTTTCTGCACTGAATAAAAGAGGAAAATCAAAATAGCAACAACATTCACTGTTTACTGCAGATGCAACACTACAGCTGACTCATGTTCTTACTGCCATGCTCCCTAAGTATAGTGAACTATATATACTCTCTACAGGGAGAGAAAATTAAAAGAAGCAAAGCCATGGAAGATAGTTTCTTAGGTGGGGAAATAAGAGGAGTTTAAAATTGAAGGCATGACATGTTCTGAGAAGAGAATTATAACTGTTATGAAATTGTATCATTATTGAAAAACCTACTGTGATGGTTTGAATCACAATGCCCCATATAAGCTCATATATTTGAATTATTAGTTATCAGGGAATGTAAATGATTGGAAAGGTTTAGAAAGTGTAGCCTTGTTGGAGGAAATATGTCACTGGGAGTTGGCTTAGAGGTTTCAAATACTCAGGGCAAGCACAGTCTCTTTTTGTCTCCCTCTCTGTCTGTCATCTCTCTACTGTCTGCTGATCAGGATAATGTAATCTCTCGGTTACTTCTCCAGTGCTATGCCTGCCTACATGCTGCCACAATACACAGCTAAGATTATAATGGATTAATCCTGTGAAACTGTGGTGTAGGTTTCATTGTGTGTGTTGCTTTCATTGGCTAATGAATAAAGAAAACTGCTTTGGGCCTGATAGGGCAGAACTTAGGTAGGCGGAGAAGATAAAACTGAGTTCTGGGAAGAAGGGCAGAGTGGGAGACACCATGGATCTTCTGCCTGAGATGGACGCTGGTTAGAATCTTGCCGGTAAACCACAGTCACATGGCGATACACAGATTAATACAAATGGGTTAAATTAAGATGTAAGGATTAGCCAATAAGAAGTTAGAGCTAATGGGCCAGGCAATGTTTAAATGAATACATTTTCTGTGTGATTATTTCGGGTTTAAGCTAGCCAGGTGGCTAGGACAAACAAAGAGCCTGCTCTCCTTATAACAAAACTGTAAGAAAGTCACTAATTAAATGAATTCTATGTCAAGTTGTCTTCATCATGGTGTCTTGTCAGTGTGATAGACCAGTAATTAAGAGACCTCTCATTCAATATGAGGATATAGAGGGGCTTATATTCAAAATTAAGTATTGTAGTCTATATCTGCAATAACAATACTTGGAGGTAGATGCTGCAGATCTCCATGAGTATGTGTTCAACAAAGCCTGAACGTTTCAGGCTTTGCTTACTTCCAAGTTGAATTTTGCTTGCTTTGTAATGAAATATCCTTACTATGCTGCTATCCACCTCTTTTGGAATGGGAATGCATGCTCTGTGCCTCTGGCTAGCAATGTGGAAAGGGGCTCGTGGTTAACTGGTTTTCTAAGTCTCAAAGAGGATATGAGCTCATATTAAGGAGTCTGCTGAAAAAACATAGAATGCTTTTTGCATTATGAGTGGGACATGTGTTTATGGAAAGTTGGAGAGAGAAGAAAGTAAAAATTTAAAAGTCATGTTTGAGTGTTAATGTGTTAAGATACAGAACTGCGATTGTTAATACTGATTGTCAACATGCTACTGTACACAGTCACCTAGGAGACAAACCTCTGGACATACGTCCATAAGTTTCTGGAATAGGTTAATTGAGATGGGAAGACACATCCTGGATATAGGTAGTGTAATTATGGGCCTGTGGTTCTACACTGAACAAAAGGTACAGGTCTGTTTAAAAACAGGGATTTCTCATTATCCTTTCTAACTGTAGGTGCAATGTGACCAGCTGCCTCACGCTCCTGTGGTCTTGCCTTCCCCCCATTGTTAACTGTACTCTCCAACAGTGAATCAAAACAAACTTCGATTTTCTTAAGTTGCTTTTCTCATAATTTTCATCAGAGCAACCAGAAATGTAGTTAATACTTAACAAAGATTCAGACTGTATATTCATATCAGACAGCTCTGTTTATACTAGCACTTACTTGAAAATATGGCCTCATAAAAGACTCTTTTAAAAAACACAATGCTAAAGGCAAAGAAAAGAATACTCAGTTAAAGGTAAATTGCAATTAAAATGCATAATTAGATATAGTAGAAATTCATAGTGATAAAGCAATTGAATTATTTTTATCTGTCTATTCCAATTTGACTTATTTTGGGTCAACCTTCATCTATTTTTGTTAACAGGTATTGTAGTACCTAGAATGCGAAACAACCCTCTAGGGTCATATATTTGAGTATTTGTTTCTTAATTGGTAAACTGTTTTGGAAGGATTTGGGGGTGCAGCCTTGTTGGAGGAAGTGTGTCACTGGGGGTGGGCTTACAGCTTTCAAATACCCAAGAGAAGCTCATTTTCTGTCTGTATGCCTGTATGTCTGTCTGTCTGCCTGTCTGTCTGTCTGTCTGTCTTTCTCTCTTTCAATTCAGGATATTAGCTCTCAGTTACTGTTCAGTGCTGACAGTAAGGAAGTCTGGAGTGAAGAGGTAGAACCACCTCCAGAGAGGCAATCATTTACTACTTGGTCTTTTAGTTTGCATTGGTTCCTGAGTCCTTTGTTCTATCCTCACTTCCTTTACATCACATGATGATTTGGTCATGGAAAGTATGCTGAACAAGGATTTTATTTTTTTAAATATTTACTTATTTAATTATTATGTATACAATATTCTGTCTGTGTGTATGTCTGCAGGCCAGAAGA
>LOEQ01000745.1:144912-157584 GCA_001685075.1 Bramus lutescens | reverse complement strand
CCATCAGGCCCAAACCCAAACTCTAGCCTCTTCTAAGCCCTGGTAGCTGGACAGCAAAAGCAAACACCTGGAAAATGTTTCCTATATGGTCAACTGGGGAATTTTAAGAGGGATTGCCCGCAAAAGGGTAAAAGACTCAGGTGCTGAAGGGATCCCCTCTGCCTCCCTGCCCTCGCTGCCACAAGGGGTACCATTGAGGCTTAGAATGCCCCTCCAAATTTGATATAAATGGGAAACCCATTGCAAATCAACCTTTAAACAACAATGGGAGGGGGCATCTTCCAGCCCCCTTAACCAATGGAAGGAAAGATATCACCAGTATCTCAAAGAGATCCTTATAAAACAAAAACAGGGAGAAGTCTCCTCCCATCTACAACTGCAAAAGGCTTTATTAACCATAAATATTTAGAATTTTTAAAAAATCAAATGAACAAAATAGATTTCAGAAACATTGGCCATGCCTAAATGTTAGGTAGAAGGATCTTCTCACTAACCAATGTAGGGGCCCATATCCCTCATTGACACAGGGCTGAGAATATGGATGTGTCTTCCCAAACAGAGGGAACCACTCTCCTAAAGACAATGGGGAAGACCAAGATGACCAATAAAGACAGAAAGAGATTATGGTGGACAGCCCTAAAATTCAAACACAAGTAAAGAAAAATCACCACTGCCCAAGGGAGACTGACCCTTGAGGAATGTGTTGCCTGTTTATCTATTTCAGATGGCTGTCCTGGCAGTAATCATGTTAATTCTTCTCATGGGGACCAAGGTCCAGGCAGAAAGCCCCCAACAACCACAGAAGGTGACATAGATTGTCACGTCTATCTCGACCAGCAAGAAAGATGCAACACTCGGGCTCTTCTATAAGCAGTTTATTTGGGAACCTTGAACAATAATATTCTCTCTCCAGGAAGGGCGCTTGCAGACTATATACTCTATGGGCTACCAATCCCAATAAGCCACGTAGCAATCTCTAATAGGCCCACATACACGAAAGCAAGCCTGCTGATCAGCCTTAGCCAAATAAGGACTTGTTTATCACAGAGAGCACTCGCTGTCGGGATAGCGGAACGTGGAAACCGGCGGCATCTTTAAAGTACGGCACTACACAGCTCTCCACAATAGATCTTGTTGAGCACTGGCGCTGGAGGGGTCCTAAATCAGACTTCCCAAATGACAACACCCTAGACATGGTGGCCTGACCTGATATTTGACCTCTGTGATTTGGTGCCTGGGAGCTGGGACATGTGAGACTGGATTCCAGAGATCAAAGGGAGACCAGAATTTGGAGGCTCTCAAGGGGTGCGCCCTACCCCAAGCATCCTATCCTAATGAGCCTGGGTGTTCTCATGTCCTTAGGAGACATGCCCTCCTGCAGACAGCCTATTATGTATGCCCAAGAAGCAACAGGACTGCCTCTGCTATTCGAAACTGCCAGGGGTGGGGGGTCTCCTGATTACTATTGTTCTTCCTGGGGATGTGAGAAGACTGAGACTGGACATTGGATAAAACAGCATGGAGATATAAGGATCTCCAGGGTCTCCCAGGTACCCCTATCCCGGAACCCCAATATGGAAGATGCACTCGATTTAGATGTAACTCTCTGATATCAAGATTTAAAGATCAGGGGGAAAAAGGGACCTATCTTGGTTATCTGGGAAGATATGGGGATTAAGGTTATACCAAAAGGGATATGATAATGGCCTTATACTCATGCTTTGAATGGAGATACTTCCTGAGAACCCTCCTCATATGCTGGGCCTTCATCCAAGCTAATGCCCATGGGGGACATGCCTGTATATACCTCAGCTTTACATACCTCAAAACCCATCATCAACTCCTAAGGTATTCTTCACCAAGCTGCCTAGAGATGTAAGGGATTAGAAACCTTCCCTCATTTGATGGAGACCATTAAGATGGCCTTTGTTGGCTTTGCTTACAGTCACTACCCCTCTACTTTTAAGCCTTTGGGGTAAATGGCTATTATGAAATACTAGATAAAGCTGATATTTGTAGATGGGAAAATCCTGAAAAGGGAGAGATTTTGGGACTGACTACCCCCCTTGTGACAGATGTCAAACACAACTTGTGTCTTGTACACCAGATACCCTCTTCTTAACCTCACTTGTGATGTAGCTAATGGGTCTCTAGGCTCATGGAGGGTGCCAAAAGATCGTGGGCATTTTTGGGTGTGCCAAGAGATGGGGATTACTCCCTGCCTGTCTGACCCACTGATCACTCAGCATAATGATACTTGCCTGCTTGCCTTAATTTTCCCTCACATATTTTACCACATGCAAGAAGAATTCCTGGCCTAAAAGCTTAAGAAAGAGCCCATAAAGGCCAAGGCTGTCACCACATTGATGGGGTTGGGGGGGGCTGGAACTGCCCTGGGCATCTTATCCCCTACAACAAGAAATGGGAATAATTCACTCACAATTGAAAGCAACCATAGAAAAGACAGGGACTCCATTAAATTATTTACAAAGGTCTTTGGATTCCTTAATAAGGGTCACCTTACAATATAGGAGAGGCTTGGGCATACTGTTCATGGAAAAGGGAGGAATTTGCAGGGCACTTGGGGAAGAATGTTGCCTCTATGTGAACCATTCTGGTATAGTTAAAAGAACCCTAGATAAGTTAAGGAAATATATTGATTCGTTTAAGTCAAGGACCCCCTATGAGACCTGGTTTAATTAGTCCTCATGGCTTACCACACTCATCTCTTCTCTAATTGGTCCAATGGCTATTTGTTTATTGATCTGGCTTTTTGGAATTGGCTTCCTCCAAAGGCTGAAACAAGCATGCCAAAACCAGATACAATAGGTACAACTCATGGCCCTTTGAGTACATTATGATAGGCTCGATACATCTCACCCCATAGATGAGCTCTCAATTTGAGGGTATGTGGGCAAAAACTACTGATAGGGGTGGTCTTGACCCATATTCTCTCCCTGGTGGGCTATTCTGGCTTGGTGACTGGGGTTGAGGGTAAAATATAGAACAAAAAAGGAAGAGATGTTGGGCCAAAATTATCTCAGGGCCTGTACCTCGAGGCCTGTAGGACAGAAAAAAAGCCTAGCTTGACTTTGAAGGATAGTTTCAAAACTACCAAGGGGGGATGAGACAGCAGAATCTAGGTAGACGCCCTTCCAACCAGAGGGAGGGCTTGGTTGTCTCTCATTGGCTGGAGGTACCCAGCATCACACTTTGTCACTTAACCTATATAATCTGACTCTCACAGTAATAAACTGAGTTCATGTTTGACTTAACTCCCTATTGTGTCTGATTTTCCTGCCTCATGGGGCTTGGGAATGGGCGGATAGTACACCTTTCCCTGGAAATAAGGCTTAGGAGACCTGGCATCATCAGAGAAATGAAAATCAATAAAAACTCTAAGATTCCATCTTACACCTGTAAGAACAGCCAAGATCAAAAACACTGATGACAACTTATGCTGGAGAGGTTTTAGGGTAAAGGGAAAAAACCTGCATTGCTGATGGGAGTGAAAATTGGTACACCCCTTTGGATATCAGTATGGAAATTTCTCAGAAACAACCTTCCTAAAGACCCAACAATACCACTTTTGGATATATACTAAAAGAATGCTCAATCATATCACAAGGACATGTGCTCAACTATGTTCATAGCAGCATTGCTTGTCATAGTCAGAACCTGGAAACAACCTAANAATGCTCAATCATATCACAAGGACATGTGCTCAACTATGTTCATAGCAGCATTGCTTGTCATAGTCAGAACCTGGAAACAACCTAAATACTCCTCAACTGAAGAATAAATAAGGAATAATATGTGGTACATTTACACAGTAAGAAAAAATAATGACATCTTGAAATTACAGGCAAATGGATGAAGTTAGAAAACATCATATTGAGTGAAATATCATAAGCAAAGAAAACTAGTGAACAATTCACAATCCTAGAGAAATTAGATAACAGTGAGGACCCTAAGAGAGACATACATGGATCTAATCTACATGGGAAGTAGAAATAGACAAGATCTCCTGAGTAAATTGGAAGCATGGGGACCATGGGAGAGGGCTGAAGGGGAGGGGAGAGGAAAGGAGGGGAGCAGAGAAAAATGTATAGTTTAATAAAATCAATAAAAAGGGAACAAAAACGACATACATTTTGTGCTGTTTGGTAACAAGTTCTATGGAGCCTAGAATTGAGTTTCAAATGGCTCTCATGGAAAACCTCACTGAAAAGGATACATTTGATCAAGCGCCATAGAACATGAATAGGAAGCCTGGGGGGAAGAAGGTTCCAGGAAAAGGAAACATGAATCTAAAGGAACTGAGGTTAGGATGTGTTGGAATGTGCAAGAAGCAGTGAGGAAGTCAGTGCTGCTGGCACAGATAAGGGATTGAATGGTGCCAGGTAAGAGCAGCGAGGTATCCATGCCTGGACTCAGGAGCACAGGCTGCAGCAGCTTTCCTTCTCAATTGGGCTGGCATGATAGAGGAGCAGGTAGCTGCCTACTCCTTTCAGCATCCTGTGACTTCAATAAGAAGGAACTGGTGAGAAGGGTGAAGCAGGAGTCCTTTGTTGAAATAGGAGTATAATCGGTGCTACGTGTCTAGAAAGTAAAGGGATTGAACTGCATCTAGTCTGTGAGAACTGTAAGGAAGGTCACAGTGAAACCACCAAACCAGACTGTTCCATTGGTAGAAAGAAAGGGTTACTGGGGGGTTAACCTGCAAAGGCTATCTCTAGGGGCGATAGCAGAGCAAATGGTAGGAAGGAAAGCAAGCAGATTTTATGTGACAATAGGGTGAGGTCTTTGAGCTGATACAGACTGTTCAGAATGACCAGGAATCAGACGCTTCCCCACTAAACAGAGAGCGCCTTGTTCCCAATAACATCCTCTCAGTTCACAGGGGTTCTTCTGTTTAGGACAATGTCGCCAGCATTACCATTTGGAGGTGGGGTGGGGGTTGGGCTTTGGACCTAACAGTAACAATAAATCCTTTCTGGATAGAGATGGTTTTAAGAGGTAAAGGGTGAATAAAATAGATGACCCTTATGTACAAGGGTCAAACATCTAGCAGGGTCCGCTACGATAAGGTCAAATTAACATTCTCAAAGCAGTTCAAAGATGTTTTGAAAATTTACTCTTCTCCTTACAATGATTGAAGACACAACACACATGGTAGTTTAGGTTCTGATTTAAAAAAAATAAAGCAAGCAAACAAACAAACAAATGTCTGGCTAATGGCTGAAGCTGCTAATCGCTGCTGCGTTTCCCATCAGCATCTCAGTAAAACGTTAGTGAAAACGGAGAATGTTTTATCTAAAAATGTTAATCATCTGCACAGATGTCTCCTCTTTCTGAAGAATTCCTCTTTTCACTTTCAGCTTCACAAAGCATGTCTCTTTATGGAGCATGTTATTAATGAAATGGAAAAGAATGTGCAGGAAAGCCTGCTGTTGTCTGAAATTATCTTTACTTCTATACTGCCACTGGCAATAACTGTCTCTTCTCCAGAATTCCGGAACAGTGAATTCTTTTCTGCACCAGATTAAAAGCAAACAATAAAAACAAAACAGAGCGACTACCACAGGGAAAGAATGTAAGTCACCAGTTTGGGATCAAACTTTTGCTGTTATATTTTGGGATGCATTGATGAGCACAATTCCAGCAATTCAATTTTTTAATAATACAGATTATTTCAAAGACTGAGAGATTATTTGATGATTAAGACAGTTTTTCTGGGGCTGGTGAGATAGCTCAATGGGTAAATTATTTGCTACACAAAGATGAGGAAATATGCTTGGATCCACATATCCATATATAAAAAGTGTGATGCCCTGTGCCTAGAACCATGACACTGAGAAAAGCCATCAGGAGGATTCTCAGGGCTCACCTAGGCTGGCAAAATTTTTAAGCTCCAGATTCAGAAAAACACCCTATCTGAAATGATAAAGTGGATTTTATGGAAGAAAAGGGGAAACAACATTTGCTTTAGCCTCTACATGCAACTGCACTTACACACACACACACACACACACACACACACACGGGCAGGTAACTTTCCTCAAACTTAATTTAGCAAATAAGAAATTTTATATGTTGTAAGCACAGAATTTCAGTTGTCACCTGGATTGATTTTTATGCAAACTCATGTGGTGGAATTTGTTGGATTGGAATATCCAGCCCCTGCAAGGTCCTGGAAAGCCCCATTCCTGTCTCTCTTTCCAAAAAGTATCTGCTCTGATTGTCTCTGGACAAAGGAAAGGCTCCAAAGAACCCAGTTCCTCATTCTTGGTGGCTATTGCAGCTTTCTACTCTGAAGCAGTCATATGACCAAGCACTTTCCTAAATTCTCAGTTTTGATCATGCTCGGCTCAGTCCCACCTTATGGTGGACACTTTTTCTGATCCCTCACCTAGAACCCATAAAATCTTGTTTTTCTTCGGGGGATTGACTTCTCTGACCTCCATCTCTGGAACCAAAGAACTTGCCCTGGAGCTGCTCTGCTGAGATACACCTGTTGTTATTCTTTTTCAATTCTGCTTGATCTGGTTTCCTGCTTGGGTGAAGAAACTTGTTACCCTATTATCAAGAGGAGGCAAAAGGCAAAAGGCAAAAAAAAAAAAAAAACTATTAGAATTATCTTTCCCAAGTTGACTGATGTCAACCCTCACAATCTTGTCTGAATGGCTAGTCTGAAAAGAATTGGTGCACAAACAACATCAAAAACAAAACAACAGAGGCCAGTGATTCAAGGAGAAAATGGAAAAGGGTTACTATTCCAGTCCATCAGATTACTGGGATGCAGCAGCCTGCCTGTTTATAAGCAAAGGTTTGACTAGGTGGAGGCTTAAACATTTGTGGAAGAGTCTCAAGGGGCTGAGCATCACCATGTAAGGAGAGTTTTAGACGATCCATAGAAAGCTCAGACCTTAGGACCTTAGGGTGACAGGTCTGTAAGCTTTAAAGGAAACTAGACACAGAGACTATGAGGAAGGAATTTGTAACGTTTTACTTGGGCATCCAACAGAAAGATAGAAAAAGAAAACTAATAAACAAAAGGGACTTCTTCAAATGTTAGTAGTTACATGCTGGAATTCTTGAAAATGATTATTTTGTTCCAACCCCTAGGCTACATGCACGAGAGGCATTACTATCCCATTCTGGTGCATTCCATTCATAACTATAAATAAGAACAATGGCAATGTTTTAGACAAGTATTGCCATTTCAATATGGCCCCCAACTGATTTCCAGATAAACATTTCTGGAACACATGTCAGCAGTGAAAAAAGATCAGAAAGGAAGGCTTCAAGAAAGATGCTGACAGATACCAGAGAAATAAATGCCAGTTACAAGTTGTAGAAATTAAGGAGCCAAATTCAGGAGCTGTTTTGTTTCAGTAGAGGACTTGATATGTGAGCAAGATGATAGAGAGCCTCAGACCAACAAATTATGCTAAAAATAGATGGTTTACAAAGGGAAAATACATATAATTGGCTTTAGAAATTCAGTAGAACGGATTAAAGCTGCAGTGGAGACACAAGAGAATAAATTAGATGAGCAAGAGCAGTGTGGCTCAGAGAAGACCTCATTTAATGATTTTGTGATATGGCTGCAGGGCCACTTAGATCCATTTAGAACGTCAGAGGAAGCAGTAGACAAGAGAAATAAAAACTACGCACTCAATGGAAAACACTTCCAGAACGTTGAAACAAACTGCACTTTATATCCAAAAGTTGGCAAGTGTCACGGGAGGAAAAACAAATAGAAACATGCAGCAAATACTTTATAATAACCAAACTAAATAAAAATATAGAAAAGAACAGCCAAAATATACAAAAGGGGCTCAACAATTAAATACCTACTGTGGTTCGGTGAAATGATGATGGCAAAGGAATATTTTAAATATGACATTAGAAGACCATTTTCAATCTACAAAGTTATATATGTTATTTTTTTTTTAACAAAAGGAAAACAAGGACCAGTCAGATTGCTTAGCCAATGAGGATGCTTAATGCCAAGGCTGTTTCATCTCCCATAAACGTTCTGCTGGAATTGCACCCCAAATCCCTCTCCGAATCACTTTCCAAACCTTTCTACATCTCAGAAAGCCTGTGAAATGATACTCCTCCCCCAGAGATGCTCAAGACCACGCCCACAGGGTATATATACTGCCCACCAGAGAATCAATTTGTGGTTTTCCAGGCTTCCTTTCCTGTCTCCTCTCTGAGGGACTGGAAAATTATCCAGGAGTGCTGCATCCATTAAAAGTGGTTTTTTTTGTTTGTTTGTTTTTTATTTTTTTGTTTTTCTTAATTTGGTGTGATTTTTGTCTGATTTGATTTGCAGTATCAGCAGGGAGGCTTTTGGGGGTGAGAAACTTTTCACTAACTTATTAGTAGAAAGAAAGAACAGACACATGCATATTGACACCTGACCTACACACATGTACTCACAGACAAAGGCATATGCAGAGAGAGACACATCATAAACAAACAAACAAAAAATGAAATAAAGAATAGAAATTAAACACTAAGGTTTACCTGCAAACATTTATTACTAAAATAAATTTTAATTAAAATAATCCAATTTAAATTAAATATCCAAAATTCAAGAATGAAAGACAGACAAAATATTCATGACTATATATATATATACATATATGTATGCATGTATATATATATGTATGTATGCGTGTATGTGTGTGGTATACACACATACAAGTAACTATAGAGATGTAAAAACATGGAAAAATTTTGGCTAAAATATAGTAAGAGAGGAAATATAACTGAATATAATAAAAGGTCATTATACCTATGAAGAAGAAAGAAAAATTCATCTCACAGCAGCTAACTTATGTCTCTTTAAACAGTTGTCATGTCAACACCCCATCCCATCATTTGGATCATGTAAGATACAAGTCCTATTCCCCCTCCCCCAACTTCCCAATCCTCCATTACATCAGAGAATCCTGAAACACAGGCTGCAAATACACAGAGAGGACCAGGAGGTGAGTGACCACCACCCAGCGAGGAATCCCACTCTCTAGACTCTCCATATGGGGCAAAACCCTGGGCTCCTGCCCCACTTGCATCAGCTTCCCTAGCTAGCAAGCAGGCAAACTTCCTGCAGATAGGCTGATCCACTACCCCATCCATCGAACCCTGCAAGCTCAAAGTCCGACTTCACCCAAGCCCTCCTATCCAACCGCTCCCCCACCCTCAGTGGAACTCAGAAATATAGCCTGCTATGACACAGAGAGAAAGAACAAAAAGGTGAGAAACTTCTGAGCCAGTGGGACACCCCACTCTCTAAGCCCTCCATACTGGGTCAAAATCCCATACCCCTCCCCAACCAGCCTCAACTTCTCTAGCCAGCCAGCAGGCAAGATTCCTACAGGCAGGCTGCTCCAACGCTGCCACCCCATTGATTGGACCATTTAAGCTACAAGTCCCATTATGCCCCCAAACCCACCTATCCCACTGCAGTCTCAGAGGAACTCTGAAACAGAAGCTAGAGCTACAAAGAGTGAGGGCCAATAGAGGAACCCTGAAACAAAAGAGAGGAATTCTAAAGCACAGTCTGTGAATGCACAGAGTAGACAAAGAGAGCAAACCAAGAGAGCAGACCAAGAGAAAAGGCCAACAAAGCAGGCCAAGAGAGACCTCAGGGTCTCCCTGAGACACTGACGGTGACACTACAGAGAAGACCAAGAACAGTTCCCAAAGACAGAGACAGACACTGCAATATTGGACCAAGAGGCAAAGATGCTGCCAGCACCAGCTAGAGGAAGAGATGGGTAGGCAAGAATTCATTCTATAACCTAAAAAGGAATATGGTAACATCAGAACCCAGTGATCATACAACAGGAAGACTTGATCATTCTAATGCAGAAGATGCAAAAGAAAATGACTTTAAACATAACTTTATGAGGATGATGGAGACTTTAAAAGAAGAAATGAAAAATTTCCTTAAAGAAATGAAGGAAAAGACAAACCAAAAAAATGAAAGAAATCAATAAATCTCTCAAAAAAATCCAAGAAGACCAAGAAAAATAAATCAAACAGGTGAAGAAAACAGTTCAAAAAGATTGCAACTTGAAGACTGAAATAGAGGCATTAATAAAACACAAGCTACTGAATTCTGGATATGGAAAATCTGGGTAAATGAGCAGGAACCCAGGCAAGCATAACCAGCAGAATACAAGAGATGGAAGAGAGACTCTCAGGTGTCTCTATAGAGAAAATAGATTTATTGGTTACAGAAAACATTAAATCCAACAAATATTTAACACAAAACTTCCAGAAAACCTGGAACACCATAAAAAACAAATATAAGAATAATAGGGATAGACAAAGAAGAACTCCAACTCAAAGTCACAGAATGTATATTCAATAAAATCATAAAAGAAAACTTTCCCAACTTAAAAAGGATATCCCTGTGAAGGTACAAGAAGCTTACTGAACACTAAATAGACTGGAACAAAAAAGTCTCCTTGCCATATAATAATCAAAATATACAGAATAAAGAAGGGATATTAAGAGCTTCAATGAAAAAAGTAAAATAACATTTAAAGGCAGACCTATCAGAATTACACTGGACTTCTCGATGGAAACCATGAAAGCCAGAAGGTCCTTGACATATATGCTACAGACACCAAGAGACCACAATTGCAAGCCCAGACTACTATACCCAGAAAAATTTTCAATAACCATCAATGATTAAAACTAGATACTCCATGATAAAAGCAGACTAAACAATACCTATCCACAAATTCATCCCTGCAGAAAGCACAGAAAGGAAAATTTCAACCCGAGAAAGCTAACTGCACCCACAAAAATACAGGCAAAAGATGACCTTACTCCAGGAAACCCCAAAGAAGGGAAACACACAAATACTACTACAAAAAGATATCAGGAATTAACAATCACTGGTCATTAGTATCTCCTAATATCAACGTAATCAATTATCCTATTAAAAGACATAGGCTAAGCAAATGCATACAAAAGTAGTATCCATCCTTCTGCTGTATACAAGAAACACACCACAACCACAATGACAGACATTACCTCAGAGTAAAGGATTCAGTAAAGATTTTCCAATCAAATGTACCTAAGAAACAAGCAGCTATAGCTATTCCTAATATCTAACAAAATAGACTTCAAACTAAAATCAATCAGAAGAGATGGAGAACACTTGATATTTATAACAGAACCAATCCATCAAGATGAAGTCTCAATCCTTAACATCTATGCCCCAAATACAAGAGCACCCACATATATAAGGGAAACATTATTAAAACTTAAATCACACCTCAAACCCCATACACTTATATTTGGAGACTTCAACACCCCACTCTCCACAATGGATGGGTCAATCAGACAAACACATAACAAAGAAATAAGAGAAAAAACATATGTCATGATTCAAATGGACTTAACAGACATCTACAGAATATTCCACCCAAACACAAAAGAATATACCTTCTTTTCAGCACCTCTTGGAACCTTCTCTAAAACTGACCACATTCTTGGTGGCAAAGCAAACCTCAACAGATGCAAAAAAAAAAGGAATGACCCCCCCTGTATCTTATTAGTTCACTAAGGTTTAAAATTAGAATTTAACAATAACACTAATGATAGAAAGTCTACAAACTCGTGGAAATTGAACAGTGCTCAACTAAACCACAATAGGTCAAGAAAGAAATAAAGAAAGAAATTAAAAACTCCTTAGAACTCAACAAAAATGAATGGACAATGTATCCAAACCTATGGGGCACTATAAAAACAGTGCTAAGAGGAAAGTTCATAGCACTGAGAGCCTACATAAGAAAGTGGAGAAAACTCAGACTAGTGACTTAACATCACACCTGAAAGTTCTATAACAAAAAGAAACAGACTCACTCAAAAGGAGTAGATAACTGGAAAAAATCAAATTGAGGGCTGAAATCAATGGAATAGAAACAAATAAAACAATACAAAGACTAAATGAAACAAAGAACTGATTCTTTGAGAAAATCAATAAGATAGACAAACACTTACCCAAATTCATCAAAAGGTAGAGAGAGAATATCCAAAGTAGCAAAATCAGAAATGAAAAAGGGAACATAACAACAGACACTGAGGAAATCCAGAAAATCATGAGGCCATACTACAAATCCTGTACTCCACAAAACTGAAAAATGTAAAAGAAATGAACCATTTTATGGATAGGTATCACATACAAAAACTAAATCATGACAAGGCGAACAATTTAAAAAGACCTATAACCTACAAGGAAATAGAAGCAGTCATCAAAAGCCTCCCAACCAAAAAAAGTCCATTACTGGATAATTTCAGTGAAGAATTCTACTAGAACATCAAAGAAAGGCTAATACCTATATTCCTCAAAGCATCCCACATAATAGAAACAGAAGGAACATTACCAACCTCTTTTTATGAATCTACAGTTACCCTGATACTGAAACAACAGAAAGATTCAAACAAGAAGGAAAATTACAGATCAATCTCCCACAAAAACACTGATGAATGGGCACCCTGACTTCTCTTAGGACTGGAGAGTGAGAGTGAGGGGGAGTGGGGGATGTGGGAGGGAAATGGGAGGATGGTAGGAGGTGGAAGTTTTAAAGAAAGAAAGAAAGAAAGAAAGAAAGAAAGAAAGAAAGAAAGAAAGAA
>LOEQ01000745.1:121655-144903 GCA_001685075.1 Bramus lutescens | reverse complement strand
AAAGAAAGAAAGAAAGAAAGAAAGAAAGAAAGAAAGAAAGAAAGAAAAAATGCTCAATAAAATACTGGCAAACCAATATCCCAAAAAAGTAAAAAAAAAAAATCATCCACCATGATCAAATCAGCTTCATCCCAGAGATTTTGAGATGGTTCAACATACTAAAATCTAACAATGCAATCCACCACATAAATAAACTTAAAGGAAAAAATATATGATCATCTCATTAGATGATGAACAACCATTTGATAAAAGACAACACCCTTTCATGGTAAAGGTCTTGGTGATATCAGGAATACAAGGAATATATCTAAAAATAATAAAAGCAATATACAGCAAGTCGACAGCCACTTTCAAACTAAATATGAAGAAACTCAAAGCGATACTAACAAAAATCAGGAACAAAACAAAGTTGTTCACTCTCTCCATATCTATTCAACATAGTTCTTGAAGTTCTTGCTAGAGAAATAAGACAACAAAAAGAGATCAAGGAGATTCAAATTGGAAAAGAATGAGTCAAACTTTTAATATTTGAAGATATTATAATAGTATAAATAAGTGACTCCAAAAATTCTACCAGGGAACTTTTATATCTGATAAATTCCTTTAGTAATATGGCAGGATATAAGATATACTCAAAGAATCAGTAGCTCTTCTATATACAAATGATAAATAAGCTGAGAAAGAAATCAGAGAAACATTACCCTTTACAATAGCCACAAATAACAAATGATATCTTGGGGGTAACACTAACCAAAGAAGTGAAAGACCTGTTGGTAAAAACTTTAAGTCTTAAGAAAGAAATTGAAGAAGAACCAGAAAAATGGAAAAATCTCCCATGCTCTTGGATAGGTAAAATCAACATAATAAAAATGAAAATCCTACCATAAGTAATCTATAGATTCAATGCCATCCCCATCAAAATCCCAACACATTTCTTTACAGACCTTGAAAGAACAATATTCAACTTCATATAAAAAATGAAAAACCCAGGATAGCTTAAACAATCCTGTACAATAAAGGAATCACCACATGTGACATTAAGTTCTATCTTAGAGCTACACTATTGAAAGCAGCTTGGTGTTGGCATAAAGAGACAGGTGGACCAATAGAATCAAATCCACACACCTTTGAACACCTGATTTTTGACAAACTAAAATTATACAATGGGAAAAAAAGCATCTTCAACAAACAGTGCTAGTATATCTGGTGGT
Organism: Bramus lutescens; assembly: GCA_001685075.1. Taxonomy (NCBI): domain Eukaryota; kingdom Metazoa; phylum Chordata; class Mammalia; order Rodentia; family Cricetidae; genus Bramus; species Bramus lutescens. Next base: position 143,692 of record LOEQ01000745.1, on the reverse strand, counting down.
CAACATGTAGATGAATGCAAATAAATGCATATCTATCCCCAAGCACAAAATTCAAGACCAAATGGATTGAAGACCTCATTATAAATTTAAGCATACTGAACCTGATAGAAAAGTAAGTGGGAAGTAGCCTTCAATGCATGGGCACAGGAAACCACTTCTTAAATATAACACTAGTAGCATTGACATTGAAAGCAACAATAAATAAGTGGGACCTCCTGAAACTGAGACACTTCTTTAAATCAAAGGACACAGTCAATAAGACAAAATGTCAGCCTACTGAATGGGGAAAGATCTTCACCAGTATCACATGAGACTGAGGATTGATCTCCAAAATATATAGAGAACTCAGGAAATTAGACATAAAAATACAAATAATTTAATTTAAAAATAGGGTACAGAATTAGACAGAAAATTTTTAACAGAAGAACTCCCAATGGCCAAAAGACAATTAAGGAAATGTTCAACATCCTTAGCATCAGAGAAATGTAAATCAAAAACAACTCTGAGATACTATCTTACACCAGTCAGAATGGCTAAGATCAAAACCACCAATGATAGTTTATTCTGGAGAGGATGTGGAGTAGGGGGAACACTCTTCCATTGATGGTGGGAATGCAAACTTGTACAATCACTTGGAAAATCAGTATGGCTGTTTCTCAGAAAATTGGGAATCAACCTACTTCAGAACACAGAATTACCACTCTTGGGCATAAAACCAAAGGATGTACAATGATATTGCAAATGACATTTGTTTAATTACATTCATAGCAGCATTATTTGTAATAGCCAGAACCTGGAAACAACCTAGATGACCCTCAACTGAAGAATGGATAAAGAAAATCTGGTATGGAGTATTATTCAGTGGTAAAATACAATGACACCTTGAGAATTGCATGCAAATGGATGGAACTAGCAAAAAATATCCTGAGTGAGGTAACAAAGACCCAGAAAGATGAACATAGTATATACACACTCATGAATGGATACTAACTGTAAAACAAAGGATAATCTGCCTATAATAGTACATGACCTTAGAGAAGCTAAGTATCAGGTGAACCCTAAGAAAAAGATATATAGATCCAGCTGGAAATGGTAAATAGACAAGATCATATGACAAAATTGGGAGCATGGGGGTGAGTGAAGAAGGGATGGCTGAAGGGGAAGAAGAGGGGATAAGGGGAGAGTGGAGGAGAACTTGAGATAACAGCATAGTCAACATGGAGGAAGGTCAGAGCTGCGAGTAAGGAAAGAGATATTTTGATTGAGGGAACCATTATGAGGCTAGCACTAGAGAATCCTGGCACTAGAGAAATTCCCAGAACTCCACAAGGATGATTTTAAGGCAATAGAGGAGAGGGTGCCCGAGCTGCCATTCCCCTGTAGTCAAATCAATGAATATCTTACATGTAACCATAGAACCTTCATACAGGAACTTATGGAAACAGAGGCAAAGGACCCACAGAGGAGCACTGGCTGAGCTCCCAAAGTCGTGGTGAAGTGTGGGAGAATAGAGAATTTGAGCAAAGAGGTCAAGATTATGATGGGTACACACACGGAAACAGATTACCTGAGCTAGTTAATGGGAGCTCACCAACTCTAGCCAGAAAGGGAAGGAACCAACATAGAACCAAACTCGATTCCCCAAATGTGAGTGACAGTTGTATGGCAGGGGCAGATAGCAGGGTCACTTGCAGTGGCACTAGTATTTATTCCTACAGTTTGTACTGGCTTTTTGGGAACCCATTATCTTTGGATGGATACCTTATTCAGCCTAGATACAGTAGAGAGGACCTTGGACCTTCCCCAAAACAATATGCCTTACCCTCTCTGAGGAGTGGATGGGAGGTGGTGTATCAGGGAAGATGAAGGTAAGCGAAGGATAGGAGGGAGTGGGAACTAGGATTGGTATGTAAAATGAAAAAGATAGTTTGATTTCTTAAATAAAAATAAACATTTTTCATTTATGTATTTATTTACATTTTATTTGTTTGTTTGTTCTTAGGTGGGGTCGCACTATATCAGAGGCTATCCAGGAACTCACTTTGTAGACCAGGCTAAGATCAAACTTCCAACAGATCTGCCTGCATTTGCCTTTGCCTGGGATTAAATGTATGTACCACCAATTCTGGGTCACAGTGGCCTTTCTTAAATCCCTTCTCTCTCCATAAATTCTTTATTTGGCTCTTTTTGTCATCTTTGACTTGCTAAAGAGGCACACACACTTTGACTGAAGCCAAAGCCAGGCCTGACATACTAAGGTCAAAGTACCATAATGTGTAAAGAATTATAATTCAATTCTTCAAATTAATCTGAAACTAAAACATTTCACACGTTTATTTCAGCTATTTCTTTTAGTAAGCCATATACGGGAATGTAAATCCCTGAAAGGTTCTTAAAAGCAAATTAGTAGAATGGCCTGTGAAGATCAAAACCACAGCAGTTTTCCATCTTCCACTGCTTCATTTTCAATGTATCCCTCATGTTGTGGTGACCTCCAACCATAAAATTATTTTCCTTCCTAATTCGTTACAGTATTTCTCCTGTTTTGAATCATAATGCAAATGTCTGCTTTCTGATGGTCTTAGGCTACCCCTCTGAGAACAACCACCAAAGGTGTCTTGACTCACAGGTTGAGAAACACTGCTCTACTTGCTGGGTGCCACTCCAACCGCCTTTCTATGACTCCATTTTTTATTATTTGCCTTATTATATTATTAATTCTCCATTTCTCTATTTTCTGTCTTAATCCCACCTCTTAGTTTCCTTCAAATTTCACTAACATTCACTTGCTATATTTTTCCTATTTGTATTTAGATGTTTTATGCTATGTTTATTTTATGGATATGGGATTTTTCTTGTGTTCATGTCTGTGCACCAAGTATGTGCCTGGTGCCCAGCAAACCCATAAAAAGTATTGGATCTCTTGGACCTGGAGCTTCAGATGGTTATAAGCTGTCATTTAGGTGTTGGAAACCAAACCCAGGTCCTATGCAAGTACAGTACATGCTTTATTAACACCTGAGACACCACTCTAGTATTTTTATTTGTATTTTTAAAAGGAAAATTCACAAAAGGCTATGGGAAATCAAAATTGCACTTGGAATTTTTTTCTTTTTTTGTGGGGGAAGGTCTTAAAAGTGGGAAGGTAGACCTAGGAGTACTGGGAAGAGAATGTGATCACGTGCATTATGTGGGATGCCCAAATAATCAATAAAAGTATTATATTGGAAAAGTTAAAAAAAAAGAAAGAAAGAAAAATTGATACATGAGCAAGCAAGATGGGATGGGAGACAAAGGCCCTTTCCAAGCCTAACAATATGAGTTTGGTCCTCAGGATCTTCACGCCAGTTGTTCTTTGTTCTACTGAGGAATACACACACACACACACACACACACACACACACACATACACATACCCACATACAAATAAATAAATAAATAAGGAAAAAGAAAGCTATAGATTAATAGAATGTACAAAACAATGTTTTCTGGCTTATAAAAATGGATGTCTTTATTTTTTACAGTATATTGGAATTGAACATTTCCTTTATTGTAAATTTGCTGTTGTAGTTGGTAGTACTTCTGCACTCTGCTTTGGGAATACTGCATTTGCAGCTGTGAGGTCACTGAACATTAGAAAGCCAAAGTGAGTTATTTCTAAAACATGTCCATGTTTCATATAGAACAGTGACGGTGCTCTTTAATATTGGGGTGCTTCAAAACTATGTAAAAATCAGTTATTCTATCTGGATTAAAACTTCATCAATTAAACTATGGAACAATTTCTACTAAATTCCCACATTAAAGTTGAGGAACCAAGTTTCCTATTAGTTGATTAAGAATTTTTAAGATAAACATTTTTCCCATTACAAATGTTTAAGTAGTCAAATGAAATTTCCCATGCACTCTAATCAAAAGATTTTCTTTATACAGTTGTAATATATAGATTAAATGCAGGTCACAAACTTTCCTGATTCTTGTGTGCATGCATATTTATACACATATATCTGTGTAGTACTTTAAGTGATAAAATTGTTCTTAATCTCAATGTTCCATGAAAACTTAATTTAGTACCTACTCTATGTTTGTAACAATGCTAAATAGTGGGAAGAAAGCATGTGAATCAGCCTTCAGTCACATCATAGTCATCTTGTGCATTTATGCATATGTCACATGTTTATTTTTCATTATAAAATGTGTGCAAGTCATTTATTGTATAAATAAATTCTGTGTATTCATGTGGTGAGATGCTTTTTTTTAATTTGACAAAAAACTAGAGATATCTGAGGAGAAGGAATCTCTCTTGAGTAACTGTTTCTTCGGATTGGCCTGTAGGCAGGTCTGCAGATAATTTTCTAAATTAGGGATTAATACGCGAGTGAACAGCTCCTTGAGTCCTGTTTTGTGTAAGAAAGCAAACTGAGTAAGCCTTGAGGAACAAGCAGGAAGCAGCTTTCTCTATAGGTTCTGTTTCTGTTCCTGTTCCTGCCTCCAGGCTCTTGCACTGATTTCCTTCCCTGACTTCTGATTATTGGCTGTAGTCTCCAACTTGAAAAATAGAACAAAGCAATAACAACAGCAACAGCAACATCAAAATCTTTTTCTCCCTGAGTTATTTTTGGGCTGTATTTTATGACGGCATTGAAAGAAGACAAGGAAAGTATCCAGACAGTATTATCAAGTCAACTTGCAGTGAAGAGACAAATGTTCATTTGCTTTTTTTTAGCTAATAAAGGCTTATATGACAATATTAAAATAAAATAATATGAAAGTTTAAACATATTTTGTCATCCCTTCTCCTTGCTGTGAAAGCTGCAATACCATTTAGCAGTAAAGGAAGTAATCAGTTTAGAGCTGATTTTCTAGGATAGTTCATGTTGAGCATCATATCTGTAGGTTTGAGGGATGCACAGCTATGAAAATATTGCTTGCATTCTAACAGACGACAATGCTTGCCGAACCTCACAGTAAAGTTAATGACATACCTTGACTTCTCTAAACTTAAGACTGCTATCCTACAGTGTTCTCAGCCTGTCTCTTTACTCTGTTTTTAAAAGAACAAAGTAACAACTGGATACACATACCTAAGTTTCCCACGTAATCAATTTTTACAATCTGAGCTGAAACATAGCTATAATATTAAATTTTATATTTTTATATTCCCCTGATCCAGAGAGCAGTTGAATATGTGTTTGTTTGTGTGCTAGGATAATCATTTGTTGAAATGGGTTGAAAAGCAAATGCTGGACATAGTATTTGGATGTCGTTTGTTTGTATTTGTTTATTATGCGGGTGGGTCAGTTGGGGTCAGTGACTTAATCCCATGGAAAACTGCAAAAGTTTCTTGTAAAGCATCCCTCATTCTTTCCTCCATGTGATGCTTTTTGTGCTGTTTACTAAATACAGAGAAAAAAAAGCCCCTTTTTAGGGATACATAGACACAGCAAGACACAGAATCCCGAGACAGCTTCAAGCAGACAAAGTATTCTGGCTATTAGCAAGCAGCAGTTACAGTGTGACCATGGAATCAAGTCTCTGAGTGTCTATGTGAGGGTTTTCTACAGTAGGCTAACTGAGTTCTTCATAGAGTAGGTGAACTACTCTATGTACAGGCAGGACCATGCCTTGAATCAGGCCCCAGACTGGGTAAGATGAAGAAAGCAGAGAACATCCATATTCCTCTGCGTCTGTTTCTTGATGACAGATGACAAATGACCGCATACTTTAGGCTTCTATCATCTTGACCCCTCCTCAAACACCATTTCTTAGACTTGAAAGCCAGAATGAACACATCTTTCTTTACATTGTTTTTATAAGATATTTTGTCGCAATGAAAGAAAAGTAATTATACAATCAGAGCAAGCCTTTTTGATTTGTTTCTTTAATTTTTACAAGTAAATATTAGATAAGCTTAAAATATGTAGATTTCAAAGTGAGAGTATTTGATGTTATAAATTGTGTAAAAGTGTCATAGTATTTCTGTGTGAAACTTACTATACAGAGCTTAGTAAGTACTCAGAGAATGAAAATTCAGAACTACATATAATCTTAAATAATTGTCTCTATAGTTTCATATTTATTTTATGTAAACTATGATACACACATATAGCATACCATCAGGGTATACCAATAAAAAATATTCCAGTGAGAGGTGAAGTAAGCTCGTAGGACTCTGTTTCACTAGAATTACTCTAAATATCTGGAGTTTACTTTTTCTGTTTTCCAAGAGACTTCGCAAGATGACTTCCCAGCTGCAGTCACTGGATGATAGACCACAAAAGCATAAGTGAAGACTCATGTGCTTGATTTCAGAATTTGGAGCATTTCAAAGAAGAAAAGAATCTTCATAAGTCTATCTTTTTTTTTGTCCAACATGAAAGAGTAAATGCATGGTTGAGTTGCTGAGAAAGGACCAATTCCTTTTTGACTTCAATATTCTGGATAATATAAAGTGATAAGCAACTGAGAAAAAAATTCCCTAGATTCCAACAGACAAACCATGCAAAACTGGATGCCATCAGAGGCAGAAAAGGAAGAGCAAGGAATGTGGTAAGTCAGGCATGGGACTCAACAGCAATTTTCCTGAGAGTGATCCTTAGATTAGTAATATGATGCCGCTCTGTATTACATAAATGCCATGAGTTGTATCACAAAATCCCAAATATTAAAAAATACAATAAACTAAATCTTAAATAGTGATTTATTCTAAAGAGTAGAATACATTTCAGTTTGCATCCAAATCACAGTAAAATGGAAATTTAGTGAGAAGAAGGATGGACATTTTCTACGCTGCTGAGACCAGAGCTTTGGGTGTTTTGTTTGTTCTGTTTTGTTTTGATTTGGTTTTGGTTTTTGGTCTTCAGGTTTTTCCCCTTTCCCTATTTATTTGTCTCGTGATTTCTTTCATGGTTATTAATTCTCAGTCAACATCAAACTTGGGCTACACATGGAATGTTGCTCAGTAGTCCACGTTTACTCTGCTTCTCTGAGAGACACTACCTCCTCTTCAACTTCACCATCAGTACTCTGAGACACAGTCTGCAGATGCTGCCCCAAGTCCATCTGTCTCATCTGGAAGACTTTTGCTGTCTTGAGCCTTACACAGATGCAGATTAGAACATAATTCCATTGCAAACATATGTTTAGATACTAAGACAGTCTCCATAGTTATTAACAGAGGGAGCTAAATACTGAAAACCATAAAGTCATACCCTCAGATATTTTTGTTATTAAGATTGTTCAATGTTAGAATTTTCTAATCATTTATTAATGAAAATACAGATATAAGAAATATCATATAGCTTACTTAATTTAAAGATTTAACACAGAGCCATTTGGTTCCTCTAAAGAGATAAGGAAATGGCAGTGGGACAGAAACCATCCTCACACTTCTGCTTTTCTTTAGATGATTTTTCTTCTCACCTGTTTTCATTGAAAAGTCTAAACTCAATAGTAGGAAATCCATAGAGCTTAAAACAGCCTCCTAAGATGCTCTAAGCCTCTTAGAACCCATCTTCAGGCCTCTCATCACCTTCTCTCTAAGTCATCAACTCTGCTGACACCTACTGTGTGCTTATTCTGAACTACACTGAGATAGCTGTACTTTATCCCTTCATCTTTACATAGAGTACATGGTAGACACAATTGATGAGTCCAAATTATATAGGAGTGCACTGAGGAAACAACATTAACTGACTTGCATAGTGTTATTCAGATTCTAAATTCTGCAGATAGAATTTGAATGCCTGAGGTATCATTCTAATACTTGAGCTCTGAACTCAGGACCAGATTTTTTTTTTATAAGAGGGGGTGATGATAGGAAAAGCAAGCCATTAGTACCAAAGAATTACAAGAGGATGTATGTTAGAAGTGTGACAGAGAACTAAGGATTTTGACACCATCATGGTGCTGTATCTCAGAGGGGGTGTGTGTAGTCGAGGCAGACTGCAGAATGTGCAAACACAGTCAGATGACAAGGCACATCTGATCACATAGTACCAGAATCAATTTGAATTTGATGTACTGTTTCCTCTACTGAGAGAAGAATCCACATCCTCCAGGAGAGCAGTGGGGTACAGAGACTGCCAGGTTACAGAAAGGCAGGAAACAGAGTAGGTCTGTTCATCCTTTGCTCTGTTCCTGCCTTTAATGCTCAATTCCATTCTGAAAGCATGAGGTGTAAATTTAGACCACTGCAAAGTACAGGAGGCTAAACCTGATCAAGTTAAGACTGCCTAGCACACACAGGTTTTAATTAGAAATCAAAGCACACGAATCCAATTTATCCTGTAACTATGACTGTCTTTCAAACTCAGTCCTAAAATTTTACAGTCTGTCAAGATCTTTGATAAATTATAACTTCTTTGAGATATCATTAAACAATGATTAAATATTAATAAAATTTGGAAATTTTAAATATATTCATTAATATAAAGTTTAATTGGTTAAATGAATGTAAAGTATTTCTATATCATATAGTTAGCTCTCATTAAAAATCCCAGATAATTTTATTACAATCTTACTGTAAAATTACTGAAAATTATTTTTTCCAAAATTTTATGTTTTTGTCAAATTTTTATAAGAAACAAAGTTATGAGTTACAAACTTAAGTTGTAATGATCTCATTTACACAAGCTGTTAAACATGTGGGGCTATTGGGTGAGAGCTAAGGTTCTGTCTCAGGAGACACCTATATGTTCATGCACTCATGAAGCTTGACAAATAGCAAGTCTATTTTATTTCAGAAGAACTGAAGCCTCACAAAAGATGAAACTCAGGATGCTGTTCACATCTCCATAGGAACCAAGGGCTCAGGTGGAAGTATCACTAATTCTAGATGTAGGGGAGAGTTTTGGATATCCATAGGAGAGTTTTGGATATCCATCTTCAGAGCAGAGGTCCTTCTGCTTTGAATACTTTAGTAGAGTATTTCTCATGCTCCACCCTTGATGCTGTCCTTGGCTGAATTCTGATTCTTCCAGTCTCAGTTTAAGTAATACTTCTTCAGAGCTTCTTTCACTATCAACTTAAATCTGCACCTTCATCGTATCCCTATTTGGACCTTTATATTATCTCTCTTCATATGAATGATTTTTAACCAAAACATTTTTTTAGCCATAATGATATTACTATTCACGAGCATTTATCACTCACATACCTATTCCATTGAACTGATCATCCATGTCTTATGTACAATTACATCACTATCACAAGTCTCCAAGTAGTAGATCACAATAAATATTCATTAATTAAAAAACAGATGAGCAGATTCTCAATATCAGATTTATGAAGGACTTTGACATATCTTCTATTATACTTCTACCCTCAGGCAATACTAGAAGCAAATGGAGTTTAGATATGGGCCTCAGGAATTTTTGTAATTTTTGGCAGTGAATTATGCAGCAAGAATGGAACTGGGAGCCATTTGAGATGTGAAGTAATAGCTCCCATTTGTCATAGTCTTGGACATTCAGATTCATGTATTTGTAACTAAAAGTTTTACTTGGAAGGCAATAAATAGTTCACAAGAAGTCATCATCATAAAATTGTATATTTAAACCAGCTACTGCAGATTCATAATTATTCTGTTTTAAGATATAGATAAGTTTTTTTTCAAAATTTAGTTTAATAAAAGTAGAAAGAACAGAGTCACCCACCATAAATGAAATAAGAAACCATGCAGTGACCCTTTCATGGTTCCTTCTCCTGACTGGCTGCCTTGCAGCTTTCTTCCTTGCATTCAACTCCTTTATTTTCTTCCTGAGTTCTAATGTGCCTAAAACCAGCATCCCAGCATCCTTTCAGCTTTGCCCCTACACACCAATAGAAAAAAAAAAAACAACAACAACAGAGTCCACACCTTTGAGTCTAGCATGTCTTGTGCAAATAATCAGCAGGAATGGAGATTTTCTTGCTTCCCAGAGGTACGTGCCTTCTCTTTAAAGGCAGTCACATTTTCCCTTCAGTGCTTGTTGATTGATGCCCAGCAAATATTTAAAAAAATGACTGCATCTATTTCCTTGTGATTCTTTGTGTAAATTAAGGGACTTAAATATGATTTCCAGGCACTATGCATTCAGGAACCAGCTACTAAAAAGAAATGGTATTCTTTCTGGCGTTAGTTTCAAAACAATTAATTGGAACAAAGGCTCTCGTGACCTTTGTGGATTGATTCACAGGTACAGGAATTAATTCATCTTTCTACCTTGGTTCTCCCGAATGTGAGGCTATTTGGCTGAAGGATTAGCACAACATTTCTTTGAAAATTCACTTTAATAATCAGGCAGTAAAGCACAACTAAATCTTTGAAGCTTAAAATTAAAAAGACAACCTCAATGGTCACATCAGCAAACAGCAAACAAAGGCTCTATGTAAAACTCCAGACTTTCACTCTGTGATATATGCCTCTCCTTTCTGTGAATGAAAACATGGGTAAAATGGAAGTGTTCTTTCTATACCTCTCTCCCACACACACTTTCTCTCTCCTCTCCTCTCCTCTCCTCTCTCTCTTTCTCCTCTCTCTCCTCTCTCTTTCTCTTTCTCTCTTTCTCCTCTCTCTCTCCTCTCTCTCTGTCTCTCTCTTTCTCCTCTCTCTCCTCTCTTCTCTCTCTCTTTCTCTCTCTCTTTTTCCTCTCTCTCCCCTCTCTTCTCTCTCTTTCTCCTCTCTCCTCTCTTCTCTCCTCTCCTCTCTTCTCTCTTTCTCTTCTCTCTCCTCTCTTCTCTCTTTCTTTCCCTCTCTCTTTCTCCTCTCTCTCTCTTTCCCTCTCTCTTTCTCCTCTCATCTCTCTCTGTGTCTCTCTCTTTCTCCTCTCTCTCCTCTCTTCTCTCTCCCATCTCTCTCTTTCTCCTCTCTCTTTTCTCTCTCTCTTTCTCCTCTCTCTCTTTTTCTCTCTCTCTTTCTCCTCTCTCTCTTTCTCTCCTTCTCCTCTCTCTCCTCTCTTCTCTCTCTTCTCTCTCTCTCTCTCTTTCTCTCTCTCCTTCCCTCTCTCCATTTTTGGCTAACCCACCTCTTACTACTTTTCTATCATCTACTTTCTTAATACTTTTAGAGAAGATGGAAAATCGATAAGCAAAGCCAAACGAAAACAGATTTTGTTGAATTCTCTGATAGCCCACGTTTATTACTTTTTATCAGCTTTGCAAACGTTATGCCATTGATGTAAAAATAAAGCTATTAAATTTTGTCTAACAGCCAGTCCTTATTATTATTATTATTATTATTATTATAAGTTTCTCTGTATTTATATCATCTGCATGAGAAGCCTCAAGTCGAAAGGAACAGGTATGTGCTCATCTATATGCTTTATTACTTCAATATATATAAAAAAACTTCTATGTTTCCATAGCTCTTATCTGATCACCTCAACATTGGATGGTCTTTTAGATTCTGTTACCTGATATCTACACAGGACTATATTAACTAGTCAAATGTACAATCAATCTGCAGAAAATACATTTTTAGCACCAGTTTCTTACTCTAAAAAAACTATTCTTCCATGATTTTTAACTCTTATTGGCAGAATGCAACCTGCACAGCTTTGTTCTTCAGGCTAGCTTTATGAGCTCTTAACTGAGAATGCACTTCCAGGGATGAACATACATTTATTACAAGCATTGTGTGCACATTAAATTCAGGTATCTTGCGAGGTGATTCCATCTTGGAAATCCTACATGGTATTGCCTTCAATGACTTGTTTTCTAATCTGTGCGACTTAGATCCTAAGGCACATGCAGCTATAGACAAAAACAAGCTGAAAGATGACTGGTGGGGCCATCAGAGAGTCAGGGAAAACTCGTCCCTGCTAGAGGATCCAACCCATCTTTCAAACACACAAAGGTGCCAAGATGTCCAAAATTTCACAGACATCAACAACCAAAAAGTTGTTCTTCAGATATGGAAAGAGTACCTGAGATGCCTTTCCTAGTGATAAAAAAAATGCAAACACTTCCTGGTCATAAGCAAGGTGACATTTTGTAATAAACAAGAATGTGGCACTCTGAAGCTCAAAGTTCGATGAACAGAAATGCCAGCCTTCAAATTTTGCTCTGCTTAGAGAACTCCATGTCACAGGCATATAATGTATCTTGAGGTAAAAGATCATAGGAGTACACTAGAAATAAATGAAAAAGATTGAAGATCCAAGCAACATGATAAAAGAAACAAAATATTCCAATTATACTTTCATGACTGGGGAAGGGGCATTCTATTTGTAGGGAAAAGGTAAATCAGCCCGCTGTGTGAGTGGACGCTAGCCCTCCTGAATACTGGAAAGCTTTGACATTCTCGTGGACTTTAAGCAGCCTGCACTATGCATACTATGCTTGCTTTGGAATAGATCCCAAATCATCTTCCAGCAGCACCCTACACCATGGATAGTTTTATCTAGGCACCATTTTGAGAAGTAAGACATTTCTGGAATTGAGCTGCTCTACCACTATGGCCATTTCTTGAACGTCATGGGTATTTCACTGTTCTGACTTTGGAACCAGCTTCCTTGTCAGTCCCTCAGTAGAGGGATTGTGATCTGAGCCTGCTCTTGCCTTATGGAATATAATATTTAGACAGGGATTAAAGTCATGGAAGCTGACCTCACAAAGTAGTGCAGTAAGACTCAGGGTGAGGCCATCCAAACGTGAATGTATGCCAGTACTGTGGCTCAAGGTAGTTGCTTACAGAGTTTCTGCTATCCTAATCTATGAGTTGCATCCAGTTGCCTGTGATGGATAGGGAAAGAAAGCCACTGATATTCCATTGCTGTCCTACCCTCAGAACTGTGTGGTGGGGGACAGACCTGTAGCCAGCACCCTAATCTTGAATTTCCATAGCTAAAGGAGCTCATGGTAAATTCCCACTCCTTAGGTCCCACTCCTTCGGTGGACACTGCCACTAAAGTGGCAACTGGAAACACCAGAGTTCTTCCTTATAGTTCATCTATATAATCCCTGCTTCCCCCCTTTCACTAAAGTAGGCAATGCTTTTAGACCTAGAGGTACAAAGCATAGGCGTGTGGAGCTCTCACAAACACTTTCCCATGTGCAACATCTGAACTGATATACCAGGGGCTGACTGAAGGGGAAATACGTCAGTCATGTTACTACTGTTGAGGATAAAAGTGCCATGTGTACTTGGGTTAGTGAGGCTAACATTAATAGTATGTGAGGATGTGTCTGTCATGAGAGAGGCCATCAATGAACACCCACACCTATGGTTGTCCTACTCATACCTGCCATAGCATTCACAGTGTTACCACGTTTGCATGTTGCCCAATTTCAGTGGTTCCTCCTACTGCTGTTTTAAGCAGACCTGCTTGAATTGTCACCGTGTTTGAAGCAGTTTTCCCGTCCTGGGGGTCACTTTCAAATTATCACATAAAGGCTTAATATTATTTATAAATGCTTGGCTGATAGCTCAGACTTGTTACTAGCCAACTCTTACCATTAAATTAACCCTTATTTCTCATCTATGCTTCACCATGTAGATCATGGCTTGTTACCTCATTTTCTGTATTTCTTGCTTCCTCTGTGGCACTACTACTCTCCTCCAGAGTCCTCTGTGTCTGGCTGATCTGTCTATAATTCCTGTTTGGCTACAAGCCTGTAAACTTTTTATTAACTAATGAGAGTAATACATATTCAACACATACAGAAGGATTATTCCACAGAAAGTGTTACCACTTTTGTATGTCTCATACTTTCAAAGGATCCTCTGACTCGGCTGTGATACACACAGCTACAAATGGTACACAAAGATTCCCATAGTATCCAACACCAAGTAAGGCCAAGTGCATACATGAAGCTCCCACGTTTAGGTAGAAAACTATATACTAAAAAGCAGCAAATATTTGATCTTGTAGCTACACAAATCTCAGTACAACATAAAATCCAAGGACAACAAAATAAAACAATGTCTCTCAATAACAGAACTGTCCTATACCTACAGGTTACAAGGAGATGGACAATAATAAAATTCCAGGGAAAGGACTCAGAAGAAAATTTATAAAGTAGCTCAGTAAAAGCCAGGCATCATAGTGCGCACTCTAATCTTAGCACTCAGAAAGAAGAAGCAGAGGTTTGTTGAGAGTTCCAGATCAGCCTGTTCTACAAAGGAGTTCCAGGTAAGTCTGGAATAGACATTCATACCATACCTATGGATAAGTAAGTAAGTAAACAAATAAGTAAATGAGAACCATAGAGATGGATTGGAAGTTAAAAGTTTTTGCAGCTCTGCAAGCATGCTGGAGGCAGTAGACTTGCCTCTCTTCATAGGACACCTTGGAATATATTTCCAAATCCCAAATTCTGTGTGTGATCTCCACTTCCTCTTCTTCCCTGTGGGCTCTGGATGAGAGTAGGTGGGAGGGAAAAGTTTGATTCCCAGTGGCCAACCAATTTCAGTGGATCCCAACCATCTGCATCTCTAGCTTCAGATCAAACACTCTCTGTCCTCCACAGTACAGTTTCACACATGGGCCACACACTCACACATAGACATGAATAAAAATGAAATGGGCCCATAAGAGAATAAGTAAGCTGGAGTAGTCAGGGCCTCTTGTAATCCTTACAAGAGGAAACATTTCCAGTTTTAGAGCACCTGAGGGAGAGGAGAAAATTGTTAAGGACATTAAACGTCCCGTCAGAGGTCACTGACAGAAAACTTCCCTAATCTTTGGAAAAATATTTATATACAGGAGGATTATCATATGTCAAGATGCCATGATGAAAGATATATTTGTCTTAGAGTCTTGTACTCAGATTGTCAAAGTCACAAAGCAAAGAAAGGCTTTTTATTGTCTCTGAAAGGGAAGCATTAGGCTTTATTTAAAGTATTCCTGTTTGGACTAATAGACCTTCTCAGATGGCATATAACAGGTCAAGTTGGGTGGATGCTATTTTCCAAAGGAAATTAACTGCCAGCCAAGATTACTGTATGAAATGCTATCCTTCCAACTGGGAGGAAGAAAACTTTTCTTCTAAAATATTAAAACTGACAGAACAGAGATCTAAGTACTGGTAGAAGAGTGGATTTTCAGAATAAAATTGAAAAAACAAAGAACTATCAGTATAGTATGTTATCAAATTACAGAGATCCATGAATCAAAGAAAGGAATAAAATATTCAAGATAATTAGAAGAAAATCAATCAATGAAATAATAATCTGTTATTATCAATATCAATTTGACTATAAATGACTAAATTGCCCAATTTCATGAAAAAAATGGGTGAGTATATTAGTGACATTTTTGTTTATAGAAGCAGGGTTACACTCTGTGGCCCAGCCTGGCTACAATCAGGATACCTCTCTTGCTTCAGCTTCTGAAGTCCAGGGTCTATTGGTCTGCACCTAGGCACCTGAGTCACTCATGATGTTTTTTTAAAAGCCCAATAGTATGCTCTCCTATGAGAAGTTCTCATTACCAGTAAAAATGAATATAGGAAGAAAATGAAAGGATGAAAAATTATGTTTCTAGCAAACAGAAACTTAAACTGAAAAAAAGTAGAAATGTTGACAGATTTTAAAGACAAAAAATGCATAAAGAAACAAAGAATCCAATGATCAGTAGAAGAGGTTGTAACTGTTGTAAATCTACATGCACCTCACAGTCAGGTACCCAAGTTCTTAAAATCAGAACTTCAGAATTCATGGGAGAATTGGGTTCTAATATAGTAACAGTGGATGGTTTCTCTTCAGAACAAGAGAAACACGGTGAGCAGCATGTTTGCTTTCGTGACTGTAGATGGAGACTAGCGAAAGTCTACCAGTAACTAGTGGAGTCTGGAAAGAGTGCAGATGAGGGAGGATGTAAAGAGGAAGCTGTGATGAAGAAATGCCACATTGAAGCCTGCCATTTGTTAAAAACATGAATATATAATATTGCTATTTCAGACAAGTAAAATATTAATTATTTGTAGGCGATGTATAAATAGCACACCAGAGGCAGTGGCCTTGCCTCTCTCCATAGGACAACTTAGAGTATATTTCCACATCTGAGATTCCGTGTGAGAGCTCCACTGGCTCTTCTTGCTCATGGACTCTGAATGAGAAAGCATGTGTGGGAGAAGGGTTGAGTGCATGGTGGATCTGAGTCTAGGAGATAACCATCAATCATGTGAAGGTTTCATGAGAAACTACGTTATAATATGTTGCATCTTCCTAATGACCACACAGTAATATCCTGGATAGGAATTTCCTGGACTCCTTGTGCAGTCCAGACATCCTGTCTTTGGTAGGAGAGTTGATGCGAGCAGAGCACTGTATCTTGTGTAGTTTCTTTCAATATACCCAGCATACTTAATCACGGGCATGCAAACCAGCTATAGAGGGTACAGATAGGACTTCCTGGAACATTTAAATGTGAAATGTCAAATTCTTTATCATATTTAAAAAATCATGACATAGTATTTGGATCTTCCTCCCAGATGAAATTATTATAATAGTCTTAATTATATCTCACATTTCTTACAAAATCCCAAATGAAACCAAGGAGTACAAATTAGCCATAGAAAAATAATTTGGTGGTGTGTAATTCCAATAGCTTTACTTAAATAAATCATAAAATCTGACAGTATATTTCGTACCTTAAAAAAATCTTTTCACAATAGAAATCTGGATAGTATATATATGCATATGTAATATATTATGTTATATGTTGTGTATTAAATTATATATTATATGTAATGCATTATATATCTACAATCATATATCATATAACATCATACATATTATGCTATATGTTATGTATTAAATTATGTATTATATATGTAGTGCATCATATATAAATATACAATGATATATGGTATAACATAATATATATTATATACATATATAGTATCCAGATTTCTATTTTGAACAGATTTCATATAATATATGCAATATAATTATATATCATATAACATAATATATTACATATACACTACTTATCTTATGTAATGCATATGTATATATGTAACATATGAATTTTTGTTTAACAAAGCTGATACATCCATTTGTTTTTGATTAATTTTCTTTGTTCACAATATTTATGATCTTCCATTGACACAATGACTACTGTAAAATTGGGTAAATGTCTTACATTACATTAAGTAACCACTATTTAATTTTATATTTATGTACTTTTTATCTCATTTAAAAATTTTTATGTGCATGTTGCTTCTCTTGCATCTATAATGAAAACTACAGTATTTTCCTTTAAGCAATTAATTTTGTCAGAGAAGATTTAGATTCTTGTGCACATTGGGGTCTGTTAAAACAGATTTTGAATGCTCACCATGAGAAAAGACACTGTTTTAAAATGCAGAGGTAAAGATGAAAATACACTTAATATATTGTCTTATGTAAATCTAAATGTATTAAGCATAATGAATGCACATAATATGTAAAATTCACAGATTCCTAAATTTAAAAATCTATATAGTAGAAAATTTTAATTGTGTATGTGACCTACATTGTCTATTAGATAGAGTAGAGTCAAAAAGCTAACACAA
The DNA here is from genome assembly GCA_001685075.1 of Bramus lutescens. Lineage (NCBI taxonomy): Eukaryota > Metazoa > Chordata > Mammalia > Rodentia > Cricetidae > Bramus > Bramus lutescens. The sequence continues at coordinate 126,211 of LOEQ01000745.1, read as the reverse complement.
TTATCCTACATGAATCCCAAGACAGCAGCGTTTTAAACAAGAATGACTAACCTGACTTTACTGAACCATCTCTCCTAGCCACCTTTTCAAAAGCATTTAATATAGCTTAAAACACTTTGCTAATTATAGATGTCAAAATAAAATTAATTCCTCTTTGTTGATATAGTGGAAAGGGAGCGTATCAGTTAGTGTGGATAGTGAAGAACACTGTGAAATGAAAGCTAATGTTCTCCACAGACTTGATTCCTGTGTGAGGTAAAAGTATATGTCAAAATTTTAAATCAGCCTTGCGGTGGAGTTGCGTGCCTTTAATCCCAGCTCAGGAGTCAGAGGCAGGCAGATCTTTGTGAGTTTGAGGTCAGCCTGGTCTACAAGTTCTAGGACAGGTTCAAAAAACTACACAGAAACCTTCTTTTGAAAAATCAAAATAAAATAATATTAAGAAAGAACAGATAAAGCTGCTTTCTCACATAGTCTAGTAAATCACCAGCTAGACTGGACTAGTGATAAAAGATAGGAATGGAAAACAAGAGCTTCATTAGCCTAATGAGTCATTCATTTAGGGAGACAGGAATCAATGAGAAGTCACCATTATCTGTCAAACGCTGGTTAGTTCATGAGGGGAATTATATGATTAGGCAAAGTTGAAGAGTCCACTTACAGTGTGAAGTGAAGATTCCAATTCTTCCTTCAAAAAGGTTGGAAGGATGGGCCTTTAGAATGTGCTGAACTGATATATACTCACAATTATTTTTAATAGACAGCAATTCTACCGGTGAGCTAACCATTTTTATGGGCTATACCAACATGTTCTCTGCAAGTTTCAAGGTCTGACATGATATTTTAATATCTGCTATATTCAAAAACAATAGGTATGTTTTGCTTGGTGTCTCTGTGCTTTTGATCTTATCTGAACTTGTATTTGAAAAGCAACAAGTCTTCATAATAGCTATTTCAATTCACAATTTGACTTCACTTGTAAATGTATGGAATGCAATCCCTATCATGTTTATATTTATAAAAATCAAAGGAAACAGGGAGACATCTTTGGAAATGGACTGGCTTGGTGGTTACAGCATGAGGGCATTTCTCATAGAGCAGCTAGCTTATCATATTCCATTGACGACTAACCAGACTCTGAAGGCCTCAATTTCAAATAATAAAATTGTTGGCATTTTACCTAAATCAATACTCTTCTCATGTCAAAGAAAAAGAATGAAAATAACCTGAAATGAATATTAAAGAATTTATTCCCTAAATAGAAGTGAACCACAATAAAAAAGAAATGTCAAAATTGCTTTGCTTTACAATTGCCTTTATTCATAGCTCTTGTATTTCTGATAAAATTTTCTAGTCTTATTCGATTCTGATTTTTAAAATTTAATTATACAATATGTATTGCTACCATGTACTTAATCTGAACAAGCCAACTGCATGCAAGCCACTCTTTTCTGTTAAAGTATGTGACAGCAGGTATAAGCTATATTTCATGCAAAATGCATTTCATTTAGGTAGCAGTATGGCTGTCAGATGTTTAGTGTTAAGCATTTAAACTGTCATGTTTTATGTTTTAAAGGGACAATTATGTCTTGAGATTTACACTTTAATAACATTTTTCTACTACATTCTTACTACTAAAATCCTGTTTCCCATAAATAAAAAAGATATTACAATTACCAGAAAACTCAATTCATAACATAGATGTATGTATATATCAACTATCTTGAGTGCCTGTTTGATATATTGGCAGATATGAGTGATCACTTCTTAAAGATTTATCCTACTTCAATATTTCAATTACAAAGAACATGCTACATTTTCAAATTAAATTCTACATGATCATGGTGATATATCTTTATCCATCTTTTACCCACATTCAGTCTTGCACTCTTGTTATAGCAATGCTAGTTACTCAGTATGGATCCCTCTACAATGTCCTATGGCCTCTTAAGAAAAAAAAATGATTTCTTTTCATAATAATTAAAATGATGATTTGTAAGACTGAGTAATACTAGCTGTGTTCAATTTTCATTGTAAAGCGGGTGCCTTAGATCATTTTACTCACTACAGCAAAGCATCTCATCCTTAGCTCAGTTTTGTCTGGGAAATCCAAAGACTTATAATTAGCTTACCATCTTGAAACTATAATGTTACAGGTGGCTTTTAACCCCTGTGATAAGTTCTGTAATCAGAAAACAGTTAGACTAGACAATAGAGATGAAATACAGAATTTCTATTGTCATACTGCTGATAAAAGTATCCATACTCCCTCCTAAAACAAGCAGAGTGCTGAACTCCACTCAACCCAAACTATTTTGTTTTTAATTTATTTTTCATATATTGTATTATAAAGTTTTTATTTACTACTTTATTTCTTGAATGTCTAAAGAAGACAAGTAACAGCTTTTGTAACACAAAACTTGTACTTCATTAAATCTGACATTCAAAATATTTCATATGAACAATGAACATCCCCTTCCCCAAATAACATATGATGAATCAATCTATGGTCAATAGTAATCAATATCTGTGAGTACTGCTTAGCCTTCTTATTTCTATATACATTCATATGGCAAGGGCAAGAATATTTGTTGTGTCAGATATCTTAAATAAACTGAGTAGAATTACTGGTTATAAATCTGGACTCTGACTTGCTTCATACATAATGGAGTCACTAGGACAGTCAAAGGTATCAGGATGCATTGTTAACCCTTAGTTTCATCTCCCAGTTTTAATTTCCTTTTGCTGTATTAATGCAAAGATCAGGTGTTTCAAAGAGTGGACAATTGTTGTTGTGCTAATGAAACCCATTAAAAGTGTTATTTTTGGAATGGGAATATGGATCAGTGGGAGTGCATTTTCCAAACATGCTTACACTCCTGAATATAATTTCCTGTATCTTCAAAGAAATAAAAAATAAATGAATAAAAGTTTAAATTTTATGAAAAATATTATAGCAGATATGGTAAAATGGAAAAAATATGTTATATTTACCTATATGACAATAGTGGCATTTATGAACAATTGAACTAAAATTGAGTCTCAAATGGTAAGAGAAACATTGACATTTTCAATCTCTCCTCTTTGGATGAGAAACATTCCAGAGTCACATGACTGCCTTAATGCTGCATATGAAGGTAGCACCCAAGAGAGAGTCCCCCAGTCAATGACCATCTCTTATCATGTGCAAGCTCCTCTACACATATTTTCTTATGGGAATTTGAGAAAACAATAATTAATGAAGGAATGTTTACATCCACTCTGCCCATTTTCTTTTAAAATTTGAATGTCATAGTTTGAATAAGTCAAGTCAGTGTCTTGTCAGGCCACATGTAATAAAATATATAGCATAATGAATACTATGGCCAATATTTAGAGAAATGAGTGAGTTAATATATTCAGGGAATAACTGAGAGTTATGTCAGTGAACTTTACTTGAGTTTACACACCTGTATCAACATGACAAGCAGGTTGTTGATAGGAAGGACCTGCTATCTAGTTTTATCACCCTGTTAGCATGCAGCCTTTAGAATATCATACATGTTTATAAATGATTTGAATTATATTTTCCTCCAACTATTTTCTTCATAAAAATTCAGTGTACCAGTGACACTTTGTTGTCATCTTGTAGAAGAAAGAAAGTAATTACAGTCCTTGTTTTCTCTTTTGATCAGTCTTTATGCAGTTATTTCTAAGCCATGCAGGAAAGGCCTCATTCAGTCTTAGGCTGGTCTCAGGGTGAATGTAGGGTCCCATGCCATGGTGTTCTGAAGGGATAATATTCAATCTTAGAATTACTATACTTAACAGTTTTCACTATATCCTCTGAGCTAAATGTCTTTGAGGTTAGTCCTTAGTACTTTATCATGGTGGTCTATGAGCCTTTGACCAACAAAACTTAGTTAGGGTTTATGAAGACATTGTATTGAGATTAACAGCATCTTTTTTACAGGTATCTCAAATAAAAATAAATCCATTTGCCTTATCAACTTGGACTTCCTGAAGGTAAACAGAAGAACCATTAATCTGGTCAGAAATTAAATTGAGACTAACTCAACCTACAAAGAAGGGTATGTTCACACTTCCAGGGGAACAGTGATAGTAGGTTAAGCTTTTAAAGTTCAGTACTTCATGTACGTTGTACATTGATTTTTTTTTATTTTTCATCTCAATTATGAGGGCCTTTGCTTTATCTTGGTTTCAATGCTGAGGGGTATGGAACTCGAAGTTGTCCATGAGAGTGGCCATCAGGAGAAAGAACTGAAATGCACGTGAATGTATCTCATACTCTTCTGTATGCACCTTGTACTCAGTCCTGAGTCTTAATCATCTTCATAAAGTTACTCACTCATAGCACTATTGGTCAAAACGCAGAGACAGATATTGGGGTACAATCTGAAGATCAGAAAAGCAAAGCAGCCAAGCCACTAGAGAGCTTTTATCTCTCTTTGAAATTTTAAGGTTGAAAGTGAGTGAGTTTCTGTCTTATGTCACCTTCTATTCCTCTCTAGAGCTGGGAATAAAAGTGTGCCCCACCACTTTCCTGCCTCTATGCC
>LOEQ01000745.1:59439-90224 GCA_001685075.1 Bramus lutescens | reverse complement strand
GGAGGAGGACTTTGGATTTCCCACAGGGCAGGGAACCCTAACTGCTCTTTGGACTGGAGAGGAAGGGAGATGGGGAGTGGGGGAGGGGGAGGGTATTGGGAGGAGGTGGAAATTTTTAATAAAAAAACAACACTAGTCTATTGGCTCAGGCTTCTTATTCACTAACTCATACATCTTAAATTCTAACATTTCTATTATTTTATGGTTTACCATTTAGCTTATGGTTTGTTACCTCTTGTTTCTTATGCAGCTACATAGTGTCTGCTCCTTTAGCAGCTACATTGTGTCTCCATGACCCTGCCCACTCTCTCTAAACTTCTCTGTTCGGATTTCCTACCTGGATTTACTCTGTTGGTTATTGGTCAAACAGATTTATTCATCAACCAATAAGAAAAACACAAACACATAAAGACATTCACATCATCCTTAAAGATATATTTTGCCCGCAATCACCATTAATCATCTGATATACACATAAACAAATACTGAAGCTAGAATAAACCAAAGAGTTTACTGTCTTACTTCTAGAATATTTGGTTTTCCTGAATAACATCACCTCATTTCTTTCCCCAGTTTTGTAGTGAAATTTCAGAATAGGGACTTAAAGCAATAAAAAGGTGTAACCAGTAAACAATAAAGTAAACCTATAAAAATGACATCCACAATAGAAGTAAACAAAATAATATTAATTGCACATTTGTGGTACTTAGAACAAAAAGAAACATGGTTGTGCTTTTCAGGAATTATACTATACTTGATATTTTCACTGGTTCTTACTACCTAAAATAAAAAGAGAGTTGGATAAGTATTAGTTTCAGAAGAGAATAGAAAAGTCTTGTAGATAAACCTTGATACGTGGAGAAGCTGGTACCAACTACTGGCTGTAATGAGACTGCATCAATAAAAAAATGCTTAAGACTGCTGCCATCTGAAGAGATGTTCTCTCTACCAAGACCAAATATGTGATGATGAATCCCTATACATAGTTCCAAATATCTGTGGGCTACTTTCACTAAGTAATGGAAACAGAGATTTAATTTTTGAATTAAGTGGGAAACTTTCTCCCCTGGAATACAAATCTCATATAGGTCTCATCACATTCTCACTCTGGCTGACAGCTTATAGTGTAGAGATACTGAGAGGTTTGCTAGCACACAAGAATCCCTGATACACAGGTCCTGTGGCGAGTCACAGGAAAGGGTGGACTGGAAGCTATAAGTTAGCAGCTATTATCTGAAATACAGACATGAAGATGGAGACAGAATCAAACTCCCTACTATTCTACATGCTGTTTAAACTGCTCTTGAGTGTGATAGATGAAGTCAAAGCCACTATGGAATACTTCCTATGATCTGGGGATATTAGGTGATAAATGTGAGTTCAAAACTGTTAAGTTTCTATCAATTTCCTTATAATCTACTTTTAGAAGATGCTGCCATATTTTATAGTCCTATAAAGAATTGCTATATAATTAGCTATTTCAATTTCCATTTGTCCAATGACACTCCAAATTAGAAAGTTAAATCCCTCTTCAGAACTTTCTGAAAAGTCTTTTTGAGCACTTATCTTCTCTATCCTCCCACAGACGTGCCATGATCTGGGGCTTCAAGCTCTTTGCTTTACCACAAAGCACGGATCACTCTCTTCCTTTCCTGGCTTCACAGCAAAGTATTGACTCAAGCGTAATCAAGTGCTGATTTATAATTTGTCTGTTTAGGTCCTGATTTGGTAATATTTTATCTGCCAGACCTTCATCAATACAAGTGGCCATAAGCCCGATTATCTTTCTGGAGACTTCATTTCAACACAGCATTTCTGCATTGAGTGACTACCAAAGGCAGTGTTTAGGGTCTCTTTCAGGCATTCTGAGAAATTCCTAATTGTCACCTTTCCTTGCTCCCTCTGAATCAACACAGTAAGTTGCTACAGGATGAAACAATTGGGACAGAGTTTTTGCTGAATTCTACACCCTAACTCTCCTCACAGCTACTATGAGGACTTCCACATTAAACCTCCTAATTCATTTACCTCCTCTTTATGTATAATAAAAGCCAACAATTTTATGTTTAAAAATCTCTGTCAGAGCAGCCGCAAGCCCCGGCCGGTTCTGCTTGCAGTGTGGTGGGCTGGTGCGGTGGCACAGTAAGTCCCCAAAGGTGCAGAGTCACAGCGGTGGCGGGTGAGTGGGTGGGAGACACATGGGAAGACACATTGTATGGAATAGAATTGGATATTTATTAAAGGGGGGAGAAGAGAGGGGTTAGAAGGAAGAGAGGAGAGACACGCGCCCTGAGAGAGAGCAGCAATCCAAGATGGCAGGGGAGGTGGGCAGGGTCACTGGGAGTGGGCGTGGCTTGTCTCTAAAAGAGTCAAAAACCATAACAAACATTATTGCTTAGATTCTATGTTGTTAAGAAGCTGCTGGATTTTAAAACTCCTGCCAGATTCTCTATAACTCAATTTTATTTAATGTTTGAGGGCAGAGTGCCACATGCAGAGAAAGAAGCAAATTACTTTTCCTTCTAGACTCTTTTCATCTTCATAGACCTACATTTAATTATTTTATGGTGAGGGAAAACAAACCAGAAATGATCACAGAATTAAGAAGATGGAATACAAAATTTTGAGGGGGTTTAAAAAGGGGTTAAGTAATGTAAACTCTACAATTATATTTAGAATAGTGAGATTATCAGCAGTGCAAGTGTAAACCTTTTTTATTTTAGAATGGATTCTCCTCTCAGCACATGTCTGGCAGGGACTCTCTGTGTGCCTGCCACGTGGGTGAGCATACCATAGCAAGCTGATACGTGTGTATCATAAAATATAAATAAATAAATTATATCTCTGTGATACTAATAGTTGCCAATTTATTTATCAAGGATTTCAAGGAAATCTGAAAATAATGCTTTAAACTCTAAAATGAAGACAATGATCACTCTCTTCTCCCATTTCTTTCATGTTATTAAGATACTCTTAATGGGGCAGAGGAGAGGTACAGAAAGCAGTTATTTTAAACACTTATAATATGAAGGAATGTGTACTTCAGACGACTATAATTCTTTATTGCACACCGGAAAAAGCAAACTTCAGGTAACTAGTTGAAGGCATATGTGGTAACAATATGCTTGAACCTGGTTGCTGTGAAGCATTTCCATTCAGTTTAAGCCTTTGGTGTACCTTGATAAAGTCAGCAATGTTTATACCTCTATATCTAATCATAAAATTAAATGGAAGTTTTCTTATTTTAGTCTCCTGGACAGACTGCATTTGATCATCTCATTTTCACTATGAAAACAAAATGAAGGACAATTCAGGGTCAGCTGTGTCACCACACACTCCGCACTCACACTTAGTCAACTCAAATTCTACATTGTGACTATAGTAGTGACACCACTTGAGCATTTCCCCTTTAAGAAACTGACCAATAACTTTTAGAAAACAGACAGTTGCAAAGATCTCTCTACAAAAATTGTTGAAAACATAGAGAATACCTTCCAGAAACCATGCTACTAACCTTAGCAGAAGCTGACTACATGAGCTCTGAAAATGAAATTCAAGTTCATTTAATCTATACTGAGAAATAAACATAGCTAGACTCACACTAATCCAAAACAACAAATTGTCTAATTACTCCATCAACATGTTAAACAAAAGGAATTAAAAAAAAACAAATAATATAAAAATAAACAAGTTTACTCCTATTGAAGATTAACTTCAATCAAGTTAAATTACACTCAATGGCAACCAGGAACTAAAAGTTTTATAAATTAAAAGGCATTAGTTCAATAACTACATATACTAATATAATTTATGTGACTTATATCACCTTAATCACTTTTTCTCAGAATACATGGGAACTGTTAGTGAGGAGAGAAGACTGCTAGTCACTACCCAACTTACTGTTTATTTGAGAAAGAAGCAAGAATAAAATGTAATTAGGTCATGATTCAGTGAGTTCAGGGGAAAACAGGGATGTACAATTAATGCCAGCTGTAAAGCTTCATAGAGAAATAGTTCCTATGAAGACAGAGAGATAGGACATAGACATTTCAAGCAGAATAAGCAGGCTGTGCAGAGCTACCAAGAAGAGGAAAGTTTGACTGAGTCTAAATGAGCTGTTGATTTTGTATACCTTTGACTTCTATAATCCACACTCATTAAAGAATATGATAGTATTTCTTCCTATACAATCAGTTATACTGAAAACAAGTTGAGTATTACACTAGTAGGCAGCTTCCAATGTCCGCTGACATATTAGATGTCATTTACAAAATTGATCCAAGATCACAATGAATTTATGAAGGAAGGGACCCTTGAGATTATCACCATATATTTCCCCCAAAGGGATATATTAAGAAGACAAAAATTTTTCAAACTACATGTGCATACAAATTTGTAATTTCAAAGTTCAAAACATGGATTACTAATTTTTACCGTGATTCAAAGTTCTTGAACTTACCAGCTATGCTTATACTACGGATTGAAAGATCAGCTAGTAAGCATCGCATGAAATCCCCTTGAACAATTATAAAATTATTAACCTTTTATATACAGCAGAAAATGCTGTAAATCTATAGTAATTCTATTTGTTTAATATTTCATAAATCACTACTTTTATATTTGATACATGAAATCTATACCTGTAAATATTTGTCTCCTTAATTTATAAAGTTTGACACTTTCATAATTTTGAAGTATATACAATAGAAGGGAATTTCAAATAATGATTTTTGCTCTAAAAACATCAACATTTTAATTAAGGAGCTTGATTTAAGATTTTTACCTTATTCCAGCAAGTTAGATTGTAGTTGTGGCTTAACTGCTTATAGTTCTGAATTATAATGTGTGTCATAAAGGCAGAGCAATTTAAACAAATATTTCAATTTTTGAAATCATTCTACAAGTAATATTTTCTGTTTACTTTTTGTGGAGACCCACAGATGTAAGCCTGTTCTACTTTGACAAGAACTCAGAGAGTTTGAGCTTATTTTTGCTCTCAAAGTTATTGACAATATGTGTGACTACAAATGAGAGATTCTGACCTAAGGTGTGGTTAATTAGAACTTTGGGTATAGAGGTGGATCTTGCTCCACTTTGACCATGGATTGGTCCATTCTTTATATTTTGCTAATAAAGTCTGTTATATCCTCCCTCCCTTTTAGGGTGAAGTATATAAGTGTGTAGAAAATAAACTAGGCAGATTCAATACTCACTGAATATCCCTCCTGATGCTGTTCTGTGTTTCCCTCTCTTATTCATCTTACATCTCTGATCCTTTTCTTAATAATTCTAATCTTTACACTCTTACCCTGGAAGGCATGAGTTTCATCAAATCTGATCTTTGACATTCATACAATGTATTTTGATCATGTTATTTACCACTCTCCAGTTCTGATTAGTGTTCCTACCCTACCTCCTTCCTAACTTCATGCACTCTCTGTTTTGTTTGTTATTAATAGGCTCATGATTCCAATAAGCACTTCTCATAAACACATGGGTGTGGAGCCATCCACTGGGGCATACATAGGCAAACTACCAGCTGCCATATCCCGCGAAGAGACTGACGCCTTGACTCTCTGTAGCCATCATCTGCCAATAACTCCTATGTAAATGGTGAGGTTTCAGGGGCCCTTCCCCTACAGATGTTTTTGTTTAATGTTATCTTTAAATATTATTAGAAGAATTATGAATAAAGTACTTTGTAGCACAGATAACACTATTTTAGAATTTGGGTAAATTCTACTTGTATTAGTGAAATTATAGAAGCATTATGAAAATGTGTTAAGTAAATTTATGGAAATAAGAAGGTAATAATAGGTGCTTCTCAATTTTAGTTGAATAACATAATACAGAATGTATTCATAAAGTAACTTTGAGACTTAAGATATTAATAATCTGGTCACACAGCTACTAGGGAAAATATTGCAATGCTGATTCTCCTGAGCCCCATGTAATGGAATAGTGAAAATTAGAAAGTGAGAGGGACATTAAATTCTTTAAGAAATATTTACTCTGTTATTTTAAATAAGGCCATTTGTATAAAAACTTTCAGCATACTGCATGCTACATTAACAAAATGCTATTTTGACAATGGGACCACTCAGGAGGAAGCAAAACATAGAAAATTACTTGCTTTAATGTGGTTGCATAAGACTGATAGCAGTCAGATAATACCCTCCAATGACCTCCTCCCACCTATATGTGACTGCTAAAATAATCTTCATAAAATACCTCCTTTGTTCAGTTTGCTATATTGTCTCCATGATTCACATAAACATGTATTTTCTCATGATATTCTTTGTATATATGATACGCTAGTTACTTTTAAATAAATTTCAAAGACATAGATCACATAAGGAACCAGGTTAGTCTAATAAAACATAAATCCATAATAGTAACCCTGTGTTTCAAATTAGGAGATACCTATCTCATCCCCAACTTCAAGAGAGAACCACAATCAAAATTAAATAGTGATTGCTACGTTAAGTGACCTGAGCACATACTTACTGGATATTCTGTAGCATCGAAATACATATTAAAATAATGAAGTCTCAAAACTAATAATATTAGCAACTCTCTAAAGATAACAAACTCTCTGAACATAACAAAATAGGAATAATATCAGAGAAATAAAAAGAAAGATGGTGAAGATGGTATGAGATATAAATGAAATATAAAGTAGAGGTAGAAAGACAAATTTACAAAAATATTGTAAGACTTGTAAAACCCTATAAATTATATTGGCAAATGGAAAAATAAATTTTCATAAAACATCAATGAATCATTGTTGTTGAAACTGTAGATAGACATCAAGAAGAGCACCGATGGATTCTAGGGTCAATAGCATACAAAGAAATTTGAGGACCCAAGCCAGAGCAGGCCTGAGGCAGCAAACAACATAGGAGCAAGACTGAGCTAGCAATCTAGGTTGGGACAGGCCTAAGAAAGCTAACTCTGAGTGAGTGGGACCAGATCCAGACCAGGGACATTTACAGAAATAGGACTAAGCCAGCAACCTAGGTGGGAGCAGACCTGAGACAGTGAACTCCACAGGAGAAAGTACAGAGGAGCAACTGCTGAGGGAGTAGACCAATGTCAGACACCTCTGCTGGTCCAGGCATGAGTCAGGGACCTCCAAGGGAGAAGGCAGGAACAAGAGACCTCTGTGAGTCCAGGTGCATGACTGGGACCTCTGAGAGACTAGGCCTGAGCCAGGTCCTCTGCAGGTCCTGGCATACCTGAGTCTGGGACCTCTGAGGGTGTAGAGCGGAGCCAGAAAACTTTGTGGGACCAATCCCAATACGGGGACCTCTGCAAGAGTGTATCCAGACCAGGGACATTTATAGAAACAGGTCTGAGCAAGCAACCTAGGCCACAACAGGCCTGTGATAGCAAACTCCATGAGAGTGGAGCGAACCCCAGGACAAGGAAAGAACACATCCAACACCACAAAGCCACATGACACCAAGAAAATCTAGTGACCCTATTATATCCCCTTGCCACATAATATTCAAAACACTAAACATACAGAATAAAGAAAGAACATTAAGAGCTGCAAAGGAAAAAGGCCAAGCAACATAAAGGCAGACCTAACAGCAAGATTTGAACAACCAAATATAGATTAAGCACGAGAAAATGACCTAAAAATAACTTCAGGAAAATGTATGAGGCCCTTAAAGATGAAATGAGAAATTCCCTCAAAAAAATGGAGGAAAAGACACACAAAAAATTGGAAGACATCAAAAAATCCCTTAAGGAAAACCAAGAAAAAGCAATCAAACATATGAAAGAAGCTATTCAAGACTTGGAAACTGAAATAGAGACAATGAAGAAAACAAGGTCAAGGTAATTATAGAAACAGAAATCATAAGAAAATGACCGGGAACCACAAATGCAAACATAAACAGCAGAACACAAGAGATGAAAGAGAGAATTTCAAGCTCTGAAGATACAACAGAGGAAATAGACTTATCAGTCAAAGGAAACATTAAAACTAAAAATGCTTAACACAAAATATCCAGGAAATATGGGACACCATGAAAAGACCAAGCCTAAGAATAATAGGTTATAGAGGAAGGAGAAGAAGCTCAACTCAAACCATAGAAGTACATTTAACAAAATCATAGAATAAAACTTACCCAACCTAAAGAAAGATATGCCTATGAAGATACAAGAAGCTTACAGAACACCAAATAGACTGACTTAAAAAAAATTCCCCTCACCATGTAACAATCAAAACACTAAGCATACAGAATAAAGAAATAATAGTAAGAGCTGCAAAGGAAAAAGGCCAAGTAACATATAAAGGTAGGCCTAACAGAATTACACCTGACTTCTCAAAGAAGACAATGAAAGCTAAAAGGTCATGCTCAAGCATTATGCAGACTACTATACCCAGCAAAACTTTCAATCACCATAGAAGGAAAAAACAAGATAATCCACCACAAAACCAGATTTAACCAATACCTAGCCACAAAGCCAGCCATACACAAACTATTAGAAGGAAAATTCCAACCCAAGGAAGTTGGCTACATCAACAAAAACACAGACAATCAATGATCTCATAGCAACAAATCCAAAAGAAGGGAAAAACACACAAATTAACATCACTAACAACAAAAACTAAACAGGAGATAATGATCACTAGTCATTAATACCCTTTAATATAAACGGAGTCAACTCACCTATTTAAAAAAAAACAGGCTAACAGACATGATATGAAAACAGAATCCATCTTTCTTCTGCATACAAGAAACACACCTCAACCTCAAAGACAGATATCGTCTTAGAATAAAGGGTTGGAAAATTATCCATCAAATGGACCTAAGAAACAAGCTGGTGTGTAGCTATCCTAATATCTAAAAAAAAATACACTTATACACTTCTAACTAAAATCAATCAAAAGAGATAAAGGAAGACATTCCATATAGGTCACAGGAAAAATCCATCAAGAGGAAATATCAATACTGAACATCTATGCCCCAAATACAAGGGCACTCTTATATGTAAAAGAAACAGTTCTAAAGCTTAAATCATACATTAAACCCTACACACTAACAGTGGGAGACTTCAACACTCCACTCTCACTACTGGACAGGTCAGTCAAACAAAAAATTAACAGAGAAATAAGGGAACTAACAGATATTATGATTCAAATGGACTTAACGGGCGTTTATAGAATATTCTATCCAAACAAAAAAAGAATATACCTTCTTCTAAGCATTTCATGTAACCTTCTGAAAAATTGCATACATACTCATTAACAAAACAAATATCAACGTATGCAAAAAATTGGAATAACCCAATGTATTTTATCATATGACCACGGTTTAAAACTAGAATTCAACAGCAACGCTAATTTTAGAAAGCCCACAAACACATGGAAATTAAACTATGCTCACCTGAATCATCAATGGGTCAATGAAGAAATAAATGGAGAAATTAAAGACTTCATAAAATTCAATGAAAATGACTACAAAACATGCCCAGATTTATGGGACACAATGAAAGCAGTGTTAAGAGGAAAGTTCATAATAGTAAATGAATACATAAAGAAGCTGCAAAAATTCCACATTAGTGAAATAACAGAATGTTTGAAAACTTTAGAACAAAAAATAACAAGCTCACCCAAGAAAACTAGATGGCAAGAAATAACCATATTGAAAGCTGATATCAACAAAATAGAAACAAATAAAACAATATAAAAAATCAATTAGACAAAAAGTTGGTTCTTGAAGAAAATCAACAAAGTAGACAAACCTTTATTCAAACTAACCAAAAGGCAGAGAGAAAAATATCCAAATTAACAAAATCAGAAATGAAAAGGGGGACATAACAACACACATGGAGAAAATCCAGAGAATCATCAATTCATATTTCAAAAACCTATATGACACAAAATTGGAAAACTTAAAGGAAATGGACAAGTTTCTGGATAAATATCACTTACAAAAATTAAATCAAGACCAGTAAAGCAAATTAAACAGACCAATAACTACTAAAGAAGTAGAAAGTCATCAAAATTTTCAAACCAAGAAAAGCCCAAGACAAGATGGTTTCAGCTCAGAATTCTACAAGATTTAAAAAAAAAAAACAACCTAATACCAATACTCCTCAAACTAGTCGACACAATAGAAACAGATGAAACATTGCAAAATTATTTTTAAGATGATACAATTACCCTGATATCCAAACCACATAAGGACATTCCTGAGAAAGAGAACTACAGACCAATCTTACTCATGAACATTGATGAAAAATACTAAATGAAGTACTGGCAAATCAAATCCAAGAATACATTAGAACCATCATCTGCCATGATCAAGTCAGCTTCATCCCACAGATGCATGGATAGATCAACATATGAAAATCTGTTAATGTAATCTACCATATTAACAAACTGAAAAATAAAAACTGCAGGATCATCTCATTAGATGCTGAAAAAGCTTTCAACAAAATACATCATCCCTTCATGATAAAGGACTTGGAGACAGCAGGAATACAAGGAACATACCCAAACATAATAAAGACAATATATAACAAGCCCACAATCAACATCAAACTAAACAGAGAGAAACTCACAGCTATCCCACTGAATGAAATCAGTAACAAGACAAGGTTGTCCACTCTCTCCATATTTATTCAATATAGTTCTTGAGATTCTAGCTAGAGCAATAAGACACCAAAAGGAGATCAAGAGGACACAAATCAGAGTCAAACTCTCACTATTTGCTGATGATATGATAGTTTATTTAAGCAACCCCAAACATTCTACAAAGGAACTTCTACAACTCATTAACACTTTCCATAATGTAGCAGAAAACAAGATTAACTCAAAAGAGTCAGTAGCTTTCCTTTACACAGATGAAAAATGGAACAAGAAAAAATTCAGAGAAGCGTCACCCTTCACAATAGGCACAAATAGCATAAAATATCTAGGAGTAACTCTAACCAAACAAGTGGAAAACTTGTATGACAAGAACTTTAAATCTTTGAAGAAAGAAGTTGAAGAAGACATCAGAAAGTGGAAAGATCTCCCATGCTCTTGGGTAGGTCGAATTAATATAGTAAAACTGTCAATCTTACCAAAGCAATCTACAGATTCAATGCAATGCTCATCAAAATCCCAACAAAATTCTTCACAGACCTCAAAAGAATAGTACTCAACTTCATATGGAAAATGAGAAAACCCAGGATAACCAAAACAATTCTGTACAATAAAGGCACTTCTGTAGGCATCACAATCCCTGACTTCATACTCTGCTACAGAGCTACAATAGTAAAACAGCCTGTTATTGGCATAAAAACAGACAGAAAGACCAACAGAACTGAATCGAAGACCCATATGTTAATCCAAACACCTTCGAACACCTGATTTTTGACAAAGGAACAAAAAATATAAAATGATAAAAAGAAAGAATATTTAACAAATGGTGCTTGCATAACTGGATATCAATATGTAGAAGAATTAGAAATAGATTCATATCTATCACCATACACAAAACTCAAGCCCAAATTGATCAAAGACTTCAACATAAGGCCAACCACACTGAACCTCATAAAAGAGAAAGTGTTAAGTACACTTGAATGCATTGGCACAGGAGGCCACTTCCTAAATATAACCACAGTAGCATAGACACTGAGAGAAACAATTAATAAATGGGACCCCCTGAAACTGAAAATCTTCTGTAAAACAAAGGACACAGTCAACAAGACAAAATGACACCCTACAGAATAGGAAGAGATCTTCACCAACCCCACATCAGATAGAGTTCTGATCTCCAAAATATACAAAGAACGCAAGAAATTGGTCATCAAAAAAACCCTATAAAAAAGTGGAGTAGAGACCTAAACAGAGGAATACAAAATGGCTGAAAGACACTTAAAGGAATGTTCAACATGGTTAGTCATCAGAAAAATGCAAATTAAGACAACTCTTTGATTCCATCTTATACCTATAAGAATGGCCAAGATCAAAAACACAGGTGACAACTTATGCTGGAGAGGTTGTGGGGTAAAGGGAACACTTCTGCATTGCTGGTGGGAGTGCAAGATGGTACAGCCCTTTGGATGTCAGTGTGGCAATTACTCAGAAAATTAGGAAACAACCTTCCTCAAGACCCAGTAATACTACTACTGGGTATATATCCAAAGGATACTTAATCATACCACAAAGACATGTGCCTAACTATGTTCATAGCAACATTGTTTGTCATAGCCAGAACCTGGAAACAACCTAAATGCCCTTAACTGAAGAATGAATATAGAAAATGCAGTGCATTTACACAATGGAGTACTACACAGCAGAATAAAATGAAATCTTGAAATTTGCAGGTAAGTGGATGGAGTTAGAAAACATATTGAGTGAGATAATGCAGACCCAGAAAGATACTTGTCATATGTACTCACTCATAAGTGGTTTTTAAACATAAAACAAAGAAACCTGCCTACAAATCACAATCCCAGCGAACCTAGACAACCATGAGGACCCTAAGGGAGACATATATTGATCTAATGTACATGGGAAGTAGTAAAAAATAAGGTTTCCTGGGTAAATTGGGAGCATGGGGACCATGGGAGAGGGTTGAAGGGGAGGGGAAAGGCAGGGAGGGGGAGCAAAGATGTAGGGCTCAATAAACTCATAAAAAATACAAGTAAAAAAATAAGTTTGGAAACTTATATAAAGTAAAAGTAATCCCTTAGAAAATTGTAAAACATTAAGTAAAATATTATATATGAATTAATATATACAAAATTGCATAAATAAACCTTTAAATATTATGTATCCATGAATATATATTAAGTGGAGTTATATAGGCTATTTCATGGATTGACAGTTTAATAAAATGTCTTTTTTCAAACTGGTTGGCAGATTCAATAAATTACCTAAATTTTAAGAAAATATCTTATGAACCTAAACAAGTTAATTCTTTGACCTATAAGGAAATAGTAAGGATTATAATAAACTTGCAGTAATGATGATTATATCTCAAGAAGAAAATGTGATTAAAGTAATGTTGTCTTGGTTTATGCACAGACCCTGGACATAAACTTATTGCCTATAGAGTTAGAATAAATTTGGCAATAAGAAACAGTGGAGGGGTACAGTTCTTGATCACTTGAATCACCTGTCTACCTGAATAGAGAAAAGAGTGCTCACAGCATCACAGAAGACTGAGCTCTGAGTGGCCAAAGAAAAAGCCTTCAAAGCTGTCATAAGGACAATGGCTCTATGCCTCAGTATTTTAGAGCAGGTTCTTAAACAGAACTCAATATCACAAATGAGAAAAGGAACAATTATAAAATATCATATAGCAAAATTCAAATGTTTTTATTTAGAGGGCACAGCAACAAATGTGGAATGTGAAAAAATATTTTTAACTATGACCATAAAATAAGTTGTAATTAAGTACTTATCATTAGACATTCTAATTTTACTTATTATTATTTATATTGATTGTATATATGTGTGTGCACAAGCATGTGTGCATACATCTACCACATATGAACTTTTGCCCAAGAAGGCCAGCAAAGGGCATAAAATCCTCTGGAACTGGAGTTACTGGAAGTCATGAGATGCTCACTGTGCTAAAGGAAAAAAGAAACCAGCAACTCCTGTCCTCTGGAAGAGTAGTAAGTGTTCTTAATTTAGGAACCATTCCAATATGTCTAATAAGACAAATATTTA
This sequence comes from Bramus lutescens, assembly GCA_001685075.1. Taxonomy (NCBI): domain Eukaryota; kingdom Metazoa; phylum Chordata; class Mammalia; order Rodentia; family Cricetidae; genus Bramus; species Bramus lutescens. The sequence goes on along the minus strand of LOEQ01000745.1, from coordinate 76,537 downwards.
AGAAATGAGGATATCAAATATTCAAGAAATAAATTTAAAGGGGTTAATTTTATTAGAAATAAAAAATTACAAATCATTAAACATATACATATGAGCAATACTAAATGGGATCTCCATTTAGTATTCATTAATATATCTATCATACACATAACAATAATAATTAAAGAAAAAAATAAAAGAATAGAGATAATACATGAAAGTAGAAGGATGGCCTTGAGGTAGCAGAAGGGGGAGGGTGGGTAAGTAGGATATGGTAATGAGGGATTGAAGATGATCTAAGTATAATGATGTACATGCATAAAATATCAAAATGAAATATACTAGCTTGCACAATTGATATATTAGTAAAAAATAAAACTATTGGGTTTGATGTGGGAGTCTCCTCTGTGTGTTGCTTGTATTGGTTAATGAATAATGAAACTGCCTTGGCCTGATAGGGAAGAACTTACGTAGGCAGAGAAGACAGAACTGAATTCTGGGAGGAAGAAAGCAGAGTCAGGGGGTGCCATGGATTCACTGCCAGAGATAGATGTGCTGAACTTTGCCCAGTAAGCCACTGCCATGTGGTTTTATACAGATTAATAGAAATGGGTTAAATTAATATGTAAGAATCATCTAATAAGAAACTAGAGCTAATGGGCCAAGCAATGATTTAATTAGTACAATTTCTGTGTGGTTATTTCAGGGCTAATCTAGCCAGGCAGCTGGGACAAACAAGTGGGCCCTCCTCCTACAGGGTTTTTAGAGTGATTCTAGTATTTGTCTAGGAGAGTAAACACCTGAGAATTATGAGGAAGTTACTGTCTGCACAGAAAAAAAGTCATTATGAATATATTTAGCATTCAGAATATCGACAGGCAGTTCAATTTGTTAATTGATATGTTTCACCAAGCACAACAACATAAACTATGAATGACTAATGTCCTCCATATTGTAGTTAATAACAATATGAAGAGACCTTTCCCTAGAATATGATATGCTTACATCACTGCAGAGACCATTGGAAGAGATGGAGGGAAGAAAGTAGGAAAGAACTGTCTCTTTGGAAAGCAACAGCTATACTGTTAGCAAGGTCAAGACTGTCATGAAACCTGATTTTTAGTAACATAAGGACATCTATGTTCAACCCATGGCCCTTGAGGGTACTTATTCTTCCTAATTCTTTAAAATTTCATTATGATCTGTATTCAGTCATAGGGTTGAGACTTTTTAACTTCCGTAGTATGTGACAGTGATGGTTAGTTTTATTTGTCAATTCAGCACTGACAAATCTTCCCCAGCATCTCCTGGGGAAGAGGCACTCCATGAGGGATGGCAAAGACTGGGTCGGCCTGTGGGCAAGGATATGATGGATTTTCTTCCTTGGGTTAATTGAGATGTGTAGACACACTCTGAATGTGGGCTGCACAATTTCATAGCCTGGGCCCTGAATGAGAAGGAGGGAACCAGTTAAGCACTGGTATGAACACATTCTTTGTTCTGTTTATGAAGGATATAGTATACCTGGCTTCCTGGAACTTCTGCAATGGGAACCTTTCTGCTGTGATGAACTGTAACTTAGAATTATGGGAAACCTTGGGAAAATAGATGTTTTGTTACAATAATTGGACACATAGCTAGAACAGTATCTTAAATCTCTGTTGACTTGAGAAAGTTGATACTGTATGAAGTTACTGGTAGAATCTGAATGAAAGCTCCAGTGCCTTGGTTTGTCAGTTAAAACATAAATAAGGAAATTACAAATTAAGACCCCTTTAAACATGACTATAAAAAGCATATATTTATGGCTGACCATTTGTGATTGGTTAACCCATCAAAGAACTTGCCTATGGAGATAACTTATTCTTTTTTTCTCTGCAGCAATTACTTGACTGCAATTCTTCATGTATGGTTGTGGCCTTGTGAAAAACGTCTTCCTATCTACATTAGCATATTGACTTGTGTGGTTATCATACAACCTTATTACAGAGGTTTCATGGACTTAAGTTCTCTGTCATGTCTAGAAGAAGACACTATCTCACAACAACATCCTGGTTGTGTGACCTTTATGATCTTTCAATTGCTCTTCCGCCACGTTTTCTAAGCACTAAAATGTAACAAAACTAATGTTCTTGACTATGAGAAACTATAAGAGTCATAAGAACACTCCCCACATCAGATTTAGTCACTTTGTAAATTATGTAACATTATGTACTGGAGTGAATATTTGGATCTCCGGAGAGTCAGCAATTCATCTCCAAATAATTCTCATAAGCTTGAGTTTATTAGATGTATACAAATATATTCAAAGTCAAACTATGAAGCATCAGCTGTATTTTAGATGCGTACTTTAGATATAGGGCTCAAAGGATTCATGCTGGCTCTGACTTGAAAGCCTCCTATACGAGGACTAGTTCTCATAGTATCCAAGGGTACTATTCATGCTAACAAGAGGGAGAATCAGCCATCCAAACCAGCTGTGATGTCAGTGAACTGCAACAATGATTATTATCGCAAGATACCTAGAAGTCACACTGAGACCTTAGCACTAGTAAACAGCTGTCCAAATGTGCTTAATTAAGCCCCATTAACAGGAGGGAAATCTTGCCTGCTGCTGAAAACCCAGACAGCTACTCATGTGCAATGAGGTCATGGAACTTAGAGGAGAATCTACAACCATGCTCTTCTAAACCAGAATAATTTCTAGCTGTATTCTAGATAGTTACCCTCAATACCAACAGGTAATTGCCAGCTCTACCTCACACTGAAGAAGCTTATCTTTGCTTTACATTCCAGAAGACCATGAGAGGGAACAACTGGTCATGAAATGTCCAGTCCCAGTGGATACACGAACAGTGCATCTAACGCAGCTGAGGCACAAAGAACATGGTGGAGGAAGGCGGTGATATGTTAAGATAGAGGACTGGGAGATTTACTGTGAGTTTGTGTCTCCTAGATGTGACACTAAAGTTTCAGCCATAATAAATACCTTAGCAACCAGGCTTCCTAAATGAGACCTGAAGTAGGACAACACCAATAAACATGTTAACATGGAAGGGAAAAACTCATAAGACTTTACCCCTAGACAAATAAGGACAGGCAGATTAGGAATGATGAGTGGAAAAAGTAGCCTTTCCCCCACAAAGGGGCACTCTAATTGCTTATGTAAAACCAAGTGGTTATCCCGAAATCATGTGATGTAGCACTGAATAGATTTAGGTTATATTTATAAATGGATGAATGCAGCAATGTGTGAATTCAGTGCAATTACATACATTGTATTTTTGAATTTATGAATTAATATATGCTATATATGTATATATGCAACAATGAAAGGGAATGAGCAGGGTGATAATGGGAGGAAATAAAGGGAAACATGAATGGAATGAAATGAAAAAAGTTTGCAATCATATTTTAATAAAAATTGCACATAAACAATTCAAAAGTATTGGTGGTGCACTGTACCATTAAGACTAAGAATTGTGTGTTTCAATTTTGTACTGAATCTTTTTAACTATATGATCTTGGGTTACTTACTTCTTCAGGGTTTCTTTATTTACTAACAAAAGTAAAATGAAGTCTCTAAGTGGGTGGGTGGACCCCACCTAATCATAGCAGGCATGTGAGTATTAAAAAAAGAATAGGAATATAAAGTACTTGTCGCAAGAAATGGGTACATTGGTGTATTCTCAAATGTGGTAGCAACATTTTGGCAAAAAGTTTTGAGCTCTTTGTATGTTCCATTTCCTAGACATGACTAATCAAGATCCTAGTCATTCTCCACATCATTTCAAGTATTTCTTGGTTTGTGTCTCACTATAAAAGAGATAAAATTGAAAGACGGGTGGATCTTCTAACCTCAATCCATTTTATAAGACAGTTATGGTTTTTGCTGAAGTTTAATGTTTCACATTTATTTTAAACATAATGCTCTTTACCCCCAGAGAAAGAGATATTTTACATTTAAGAGTAAAAGTAAATTTGTAAGTATGATATCCAGGGTATAACAAAATTTTTCAATCTGAGAATAGATTTTTGGTACTTCTAAATATGGTGTTTCTTATACCTTTACACCTGTGCAAACGCAGAATGCAAACCCTTAACATGGGGACAATGTGCTTCCATTAAGTTGAGGGATAGTTTCAAGTTAATTCATGAATTACCATTCATCCTGTGTTTTGTTATATCTCTTGGCTGCAAAAAAATACCTTGTCTTCCTTCCCACTCTGCTGTTTAACATTTCCTGCTTGTTTGCTTGCTACACAAAATCTTTCAAAGGCACAGACTAATTTTGAAGAAATCTGGTCAACAAACAGTTATCAAAATGAAAATTATTTTCCATTTTTGGTGTAGTCTACTATTTTGAAAGTAATTGGCAGCTGGAAAAATCTTTTATAAGCAAACATGTTCCCTCATTTTAATTAAATGTCAATAAAAATTCAATGTCAGCATGGTTACAGAAATATAGGATTTCATTACGCCAATCACAAGTGATAAAACCAAGAGTTTATCACCATTTAAACCAATCTCAGCAGGAGCTAGCAATGTCATGACCTGTACTAGGACATCTTAAAATTCAGCAATGTTAAGTGCAGTCCCATGCTGGCTAGTTAGATTCTCCCAGTAAGGCTGTGAAATTATAGACTGGCTGCTGCTGTTGGAATCAGATGGATTTTAGAATCTACAATTACATAAGCTTCTCAACTCATATTTATGCAGATTAATCTTTCATTTGAGAACCATCCCATCCTTGCGCAGTTTGGGTCCTGGAAATGTGACTAAAGGAATGAAGATATCACAGGCACACATACAGAGAGAGAGAGAGAGAGAGAGAGAGAGAGAGAGAGAGAGAGAAATTTGAATCAAGTAATCAGGTAGACTGGGTTTTCTGGAGGGGAAATCACAGCACTGTAGAAGCTCAATATGTTTACTGTATATGACTGAACAGGGAGGTAGGGTTATTGCATTTAGTTAAACAAGAAGTTGTTTTTTTTTACATGTAGATAAATAAGAAGTCAGGATTATTATACACAGTTGACCAAGGAGACAGATTTAGCTAGTCTTAGTAGGATCAATCTCTGTTGTGCCATCAACATCTGAGTCAGTGAGAAAGCTACTGTGAAGATTCTCTGTACACACTGTCAAAATTTGCACTCAGACCCAAAGGAGGCGTTGTTTTCCCTTTGAACCTCATCAGGAAGAAGCTTTACACTCCAATAGGGTCAAGGTATTGGGTCCCTTAATGACTGTGCCTATGCTAAATATTCATTGAGGACTTCAAAGTTGGGTTATGGAGAGATTTATTAAGCAATTAGCATTCATTTGGAACTAGAAAGCCCTAAATCTGTTCTTAGTTGCCTGAGAATTGTTACTGAGTCAAGTTGTGTTATAACTCTACTCCTGATCCCCATGAGTATTCTAAACAACCAAGGCAGCTTCAGTCAAAATGCTTGGCTCAGCTTCACTTCCCGTTTCTCCACCCTGCCCAAATTTCATGCTTTCGACCCTGTCTCTCACTTGCTGTTCCACCTCTGCCTAGAGTGTTAGCCTCTTACTGTTATGTAGACCCTGATCATCCTTCCTAGAGCTGCTGTGTGTAAATCCTCAGTGAGAAAAGACCCTGAAAAGCAGAGGCCAGTGCACCTGGAGTCCCAGTCATTTCATAACCCCTCCTCCCATCTTTCATTCCACATCTGAAAGTGGAAGAACCAAATGATAGTCCCAAGCATGTACTGGGAATTAATACTTACAGAAAATACTTTACCCCAAATCTAGGTATATGTTTGAAATCGCCATTTATCTTAAAGGAAAAGGAGCTGTAGGTGGCAAAGAAGAATTTTCCTTTCAGAAGGAAGAGCACTATGACACGTGACTGTCACCCACAGGCATGGGTAGAAATGGGGAAGCAATTTATCGTAACTATTTTAGAGGTCATGACTGAGACTGTGGAGAACCAACTATGGCATACATGCTCAGAGTACCATGAAGTTTATAGTAACTACTATAAAAGGAAATTTGTCCATTAAAAAAAATTTCTCAATTAAGAAAAAGGTGAGGATGATTGGGTGGCCCTGCTGGTCAGAGGTTGCAATCTAGGTTGCATATCCTGACAGTTTTCTCTGAGATTCGGTAACATGGAGGACTCCCTCCTTCCCAAGTGAAGGCTTCCTGCTCTATCTGTGTGCTTATTTGAAAGCAGCTATCTCTAGCATAGTTTCCTGCTAGAAGTCTTCCTCCTGCTGTACATATGGCAATGAAGACATGGACTAGGAGCTTTGCTATAGGACCTTACTGCCACTTACAAAGCCTTATGATAGGAGGGCGCCACTTAATGCAAACTAGGGTTTTCCTCCAGCCTCCCCAATCTTATATCTTTCCCACATTCTGGAATAAAGTAGAGCTGATTTGCTAGCATAATCTCTTAGAGGGCTATCTCTGTCGCACCCAAAGCCATTTGACCCTGTTCCCCATCTCAGTTCCCTCCCTCCTTGTGTACTAGCAGTCAAAAATCCCAAGGAAGGAGAACCACATAGGACCTTCAAGTCAAAGTTCCTAATGTATCTTCAAATACACTTTTGTCAGTTTGCTGTTTTACTAGCTTACGTGTGAACTAAAGAGAATTTCAGTATGAAGCTTGGACTCGGTATGGATGGGAAGGAGATTCAAGCAAGCTAAGGCAAAATGGGCATGATGAAACCATAACTTATTTTATCAAATGAAAGAAACACAAGAAAGTTCAGCTGCAACAAATACATGAAAAGATACCCATAAAGTGTTGCCAGGCAATTCCACAAAATATTTAAATGTCACCATCAAACAACATAGGTTTTGCATGGAACGTAGGAAATGAAGGAGTTTGCACTCTATGCCAATCCCTAAGGTAGAAAGAGAGGCCAAGGGAATACTTCTCTCTGTTTATGTAATCGCCTGCTCTCCTCTTTCTGATGATATCATTAGTAATAAAAACAGTGTCCACTCAATAACAAATGCAGAAAGTGAAACTAAACTGATGATGTGTTGTGTAACTTGAAGATCTGCAGACATAGGAAGCAACCAAAGTAAGTAACAGAAAGTAACATTCAAGAGATTTTTCCAGCTGTGCATGTAAGTCTATGAAGATCTGCCGTCTGAAGAGTTAGCTCCTGTGCAAACCAATCTTCAGTAAGGAACACAGATCTTATGGGTACTATAGTCTATCTAAGGAGCAGGCAGGTATGTGGCAGAAAACACAGTTTTTCACTGTGAAGATTGAACTAAATAAATCACATTTTGCCATGCTGTTGAGCCTAGACCCTCACAACTCCCATCCCATACGCAAAACACATGTAGAGATATAGAAAAAAGTTAAAGTTTTTAAAAACTAATTTAGAGAAGCATGTTTCTTAGAGAATATTCTGTTGTCATAGAATATGTCTATAGGTAATTGCTACTTTAGGCAAAGATAATATTTAATTAGTGCTGATTTTTCAGAACATCCTCTAGCTGATATCTGTCTATAGGATATCAAACACAGCAGTTATTATATACATCAGAAGAGTCATAAATACATACAAATGCAATTTTCTAAGAGCAGCTTTGTCACAAGTAAATAATTTTTGATCGAAGTGAGTTGAATCTTTCTTAGTCCCCTTTTGATACAGCTCTGTCTCTAGCTCTGGAGATACCTTCTCTGTCTTCATTTTTTCTCAGAATTCTGCCATCTTTTTCACTGAAACTGTCCTTGTGAGAATAGTTGACTCTCTGAATCAAACCTGGAGGATTATTTTCAGACACATTTACACCACATGCCCTTCTTAGATTTTTCTTTCATTTCTGAGACTTTCCCCACATTTCTCTAATGCCTACTTTGGGTTTCACCGGTTTGTTTATTTTGAGGTTTACATTTTACTTTGATGCTGATCTCTAAAATTTTGCTACTTCTCAGGAGGGATTGCCACTTTTGCCTTCTTTGATGTTTAGAATCATATATTTGTGCTTTGCACACCAATCTGAGTCATGCATATCATTTGAGGTCAAGAGCAGGCAATTGATCCTTGGTGGACCAGCTAGAGCCCTGAACCTACTGTGAGCAATCATTCATGGATGGACAAATGATTCAGGACAGTCAAGAAACAAATGTGCATTTCCTTTAAATTTTCCAATTTTGTGGAGTACAAATTTTCGAAAAATGACCTGATTATTCCCTGTATTTCCTCTGTGTCTTTTGTTATGTTCCCCTTTTCATTTCTGATTTTATTAATTTGAATATTCTCTTTCTGCCTTTTGGTTAGTTTGGATACATATTTGTCTATTTTGTTGATTTTCTCGAAGAACCAACTCTTAATTCTTTGAATTGGTTTCTTTGTTTCTATTTTGTTGATTTCAGCTCTCAATTTGATTATTTCCTGCCATCTAGTTCTCTTGGGTGAGATTGCTTATTTTTGTTCTAAAGATTTCAAAATATTCTGTTAATTCACTAGTGTGGGATTTTTCTTTATGTAGGCATTTAGTGCTGTGAACTTTCCTCTTAAAACTGCTTTCATTGTAACCCATTAATTTGTTGTATGATCATTTTCATTGAGTTTTAGGAAGTATTTAATTTCTTTATTTCTTCCTTGACCCGTTGATGATTCAGGTGAGCATAGTTTAATTTCCATGTGTTTATGCACTTTCTGGAATTAGTATTGCTGTTGACTTTTAGTTTTAAACCATGGTGATCTGATAAGAGACATGGGTTTATTTCAATTATTTTGTATTTGATGTTTACTTTTTTTTTACAAAAACTGCTGTCAATTTTTGAGAAGGATCGATGAGGTGCTGAGAAGAATGTATATTCTTTTTTGTTTGAATGGAATATTTTATGGATGTCTGTTAAGTCCATTTGAATTATAATATCTGTTAGTTCTATTATTTTTCTGTTGATATTTTGTCTGACTGACCTCTCCAGTGGTGAGAGTGGAGTGTTGAAGTCTCCCACTATTAGTGTGGGGGGGTCTAATGTATGATTTAAGCTTTAGAACTGTTTCTTTTACATATGACTGTTTGTATATGGAGCATAGATGTTCAGTATTAAGATTTCCTGTTGATGGATTTTTCCTGTGACTAATAAGAAATATCCTTCTTCATCTCTTTTGATTGATTTTAGTTTGAAGTCTATTTTGTTTGACATTAGGATACCTACACCTGCTTGTTTCTTAGGTCCATTTTATTGTAATATTTTTTCCCAACCCTTTTGGTACATTTGCCCAATGGAGTACTACACAGCAGAAAAAATAACAACATCTTGAATTTTGCAGGCAAATGGATGGAGCTAGAAAACATCATTTTGAGTGAGGTAACCCAGATACAGAAAGAGAATTATTACATGTACTCACTCACAAGTGGTTTTTAAACTTAAAGCAAAGAAAAACAGCCTACAAATCACAATCCCAGGGAACCTAGACAACAATGAGGACCCTAAGAGATACATACATAGATCTAATCTTCATGGGAAGGAGAAAAAAGACAAGATCTCTGGAGAAAATTGGGAGCATGGGGACATTAGGAGTGTGTTGAAGGGGAGGTAAAGAGGTAGGGAGGGGAGAAGAGAAAAATGTAGAGCTCAATAAAAATTAAAAAATAAAGAAAGAACAAAACAAATGTGAAGATAATTCTCACAATTATGGCTTTTTAAGCCTTGAATGTTTATCTCTGCAGAGAAAAAGACAGATATCTTAAATTATTAGTCACTTCAAATATTAGCTTCAGAAGAGCTGGTCTAGCCTCTCTTTTCAAAAGGTAAACAAAGATTACAGATAGATAAGAACATATAAAACTTCAACAAGTAAAGTGATTTTTATCTAGTAAATGAAAAATGTACCATTAATATAAACCTAGGTTGGCCACATTCTTTTTAAAATGAAAAATTATTCATTGAAATTAAATGAAAACCAGTGGGGAAATTGACACTCCTGTGTTCTTAAAATAAATTTTGTTCAAATAAAGGGAATTAAATATAATTTTAAGCTGTCCAGAATGTGGGATGCAAATTATCAAAATGAGGTGGAAAATGTCAAAGTATATATAAGAATATGAAAAATAACTTGAAAGGGTATTAGAGACAATTAATACTGTTAGTTCATAGATTTCTGAACTTTTTTCAGTTGTAAACATTTTGCTATTTCAGAAAGCATGGGTACAGACAATTGTACCCCAAATAATCCCATTCTTTTACAAATCATTAGAAGTATGTGTCCATGTAAGCATCAGGAGGCTGTGACCTTGGAGTAACTTCGGCTCTGTTACAGAAACTCTCATGTGGCTCTGTTAAACATCCTTTTTTCACTATCAGAGACTCCATATGAATTATTTATGATGGTTCTCTTGTCTTATTTCATGTTGATACATTTTCTAATGAATTAAGTTCATATTTTCCTACTGTGAACTTTACAAAAATAAATCATATTATATTTGTTTTATGTCCTACTGCTTTAGTTCAAATTCTATTTGTAAGAAACAGTTATAATCCTCTGGTTTTTATGGATTTATGATATGATATTTCAATAGCAGTAATATAATGAATTATGTATTAGATAGGTGATAAACTTTTGTCTTTTTCTCTGAATTTAAATTCATGAATAGTATGTGTTTGTTTGTTTATGGTGACAGGTTCTCATAAGGTAGCCTAGATCTCAAATCCCTTAGTCTCTGTCTCCAGAATTCTCTGATTATAGGTGTGCAAACCTGTGAAGCATGCTTGCTGCTTTTGAAGAAGACCAGGATTTGGTTCCCAGAAACTACAGTGGGTAGCTCATAATTGGTGTGGGAGGTCCTTCTGAAAATGTGTTGCTTTTATTGGTTAAGGAATAAAGAACTGATTTGAGCCTATGGCAGGAAAGAACAGAACTAGGCAGGGAAAGCTAGGCTGTATGTTTGGAGAAAGAAGGGCTGAGTCAGAGAGACTCCATGGAGCTGCTAACAGAGTAAGACATGCTAAAACTTTGCTGGTAAGCCAAAAACACATGGGCATACACAAATTAATAAAAACATGGGTTAAATTAATATAAGAGTTAGCCAATAGGAAGTTAGAGCTAAAGGGCCAAGCAGTGATTTAATTTATACAGTTTCTGTGTGATTATTTTGGTTCTGGGCAGCGGCAACCAACCAGTGGCTCCTTCCAACAAATTGGCATCTGCATGGTTGACTAAAGTCCACTTAAAACCTGAGAGGGGTTGAAAAGGAATTCTAGACACAAAAATACAGAGTTTAACACAGCTTCTTGCTGTTTTTTGGTGGCATGCTACAGCTCCTTTAAGAGAGGTCTTACTCTCATCATCATCAGTAACAACCATGCAGTTTCAAATGGCTGCTTTCGCATGGGGTGTGCTGCTAGCACGATCTCTTGACTTTTTCAGGAAATAGAGCATTTGGATGGGGTTTGTGAGTAGTGTGCCATGGCTTTCTCAGAGGCAACATGGACCAGATGTGTGCCTGAAAGTGGGGCAATGTGCAAGGATCAGAGGTGTGAGAAGAACTGCCATGCTGGACTGGGCGGGGCAGCAGGAAGTCCCATATATACCCTAGTAATGGCACTGCATACGCTTTAAGAAACGCTTAACATCATAAAACGTGCTCATGGACAGTAGAGAATTGCAGATATGTAATAAAGACAAATCAAGATGAGTAATAGTAATGGATAAATGTACGTAGGCTTGGAAAAAGAAGAAAAAAAGAGTATAGAGAGTCATCAAATAAAATTAATGCTTTAAAAAAGGCAGCAAAGTCTTTAAAGAGACATATTACAGATAGTCATTGGTTAAAAGGAGAAAAAATAAAAATTAAGCCACATAAAAAGGAAAATGCACAGAGAGTCTAGATTATGTATATTATTGTGCTTTATTTGAATTTTTTGACTGTGAAGGATATAAGTACAGAGAGACATTTCATTGTATGGATGCAAAGCTAAACCAGTATGTATATTGTAAAGGTATCTTTACTTCAGAATTTGGGTCTAAGGATATGTTGCTTTGGATAAGAGGTTCTTCTTTTGTTTCCACAGAGGATGAGAACCTATGGAGTAGTTCCAGACTAATATGGCTTGATGGAACAAGACCCCCTGAAAGGTTACCTTGAACACCCCTCAAAATATTACTTTGCCCAATAAACTGCAGGAAGAAGTTTGGAGAAAAACTACACCTATGTTTCCAAATATTGTTTGTAAATGTTTCTTTACATTTAAAGGAGTTTATGTTATAGAGATGGATACTTTGCACTGGTATAGATCTTAATTTATTGATAAAACTTTTAGGTCAATTTTGTTATATGCATATTTCTGCTCTTGATTAAAGTATTGTGATTGTGCAGCTAATTTAAAAATGTAATGGATAATTAAGAAATATAGGTAAATAGAGAATCATCTATAATAGTCAAACTTGTAGTCATGTTAGAGTTTCTAGATGTACAGAGATGTATTTTAGATAGGTAGGTATTCTTCAAATCTTTCAAAGACTACAGAATATGGCAATTAAAATGTTTCAATAACTTAGAATTTTTCATGACACTGAGACACATCTGCTCTTGGCAGCACCAATTACTTCAAGAGGAAGATGGGCATCAAAGAGGCTCCTTATGGAGTTTGCTAGCCCTTTGTGAAAGAAACTGCCCTTTCTTGGACTGCTTTAACTGGACATGCCGGGCCCACAGAGAAATGACTGCTAAAGAAATGACTTGGCTAAAGGTGAGACAGTCCTTTGGGGTTCCAGCTTCATGAAAGAGTCTGCTAGACATTTGCAGGACACAGAAGAAAGTGACTGACAAACTGCCAATATAGGTGAAACTGTCATTGAAATTTTTTGTTTTATGGAAATGTCTGCTGGATAAAATGGGCCTATAGGCTGAAGATCGATGCAGAAATGGTAGAGATGAACTTTGGGTGACTGTCCAGAATGCAAGATGTCTCTGTCAATTCTAGAGTTTTGGAATTTACTTATAATGTAGTTCCTGTTTACTTAGGTAATATTATATCCTTCTGGAGTCTTTGATGGAGTTGATGAATTTATAGATATAATTATAATTTTCCTTAGTTATAGTAAAAGATAGGGTATGGATAAATATTGTTACTGTAATATTTTCTTGATAACTCTTTTGCCATATGTAATTTCACTACATTAAAGTTAAGGCTTTCCTTGTTGTTTATCCAGAAAAGAAGAAATGGTGTGGGAAACGCCTTCTGTCTGTATGTTGCTTTTGTTGGTTAATGAATAAAGAACTGCTTTGAGCACAGGCAGGGAAGAACAGAACTAGGCTGCAAAAGCTAGGCTGTATGCTGGGAAGAATAAAAGGCAGAGTCTGAGAGATGCTATGTAGCTGCCCCCAGAGTCAGATATGCCAAAATTTTTGCCAGTAAGCCACAGACATGTGGCCATAAACAGATCACTAGAAATGTGTTAAATTAATATAAGAATTATCCAATAAGAAGCTAGAACTAATGGGCCAAGCATTGACTCAATTAATACAGTTTCTGTGTGATTATTTCAGTTCTGGGCAGCAGGAACCAATAAGTGGCTCCTTCCCTCCTTCCTGAAACTCTCAGGTGGCTCTGTTAAACATCCTTTCTTCACTATCAGAGATTCCATCTGAATTGTGTGTGATGGTTTTCTTGTCTTATTTTATGTTGATACCCAGAATCTAGTGGGTAGCTCAAAATCATCTGTAGTTCCTGCTCCAACATATCTAGCATCATCTTCTGGCCTTTTCTCACACCTAGCCATGCCTACACACAACATACAGAGACACTTAAATAAAAACAAATCTTAAAATATTTTCTAATTAACTACTAAGATTATTTTGTGATCACTGTAAAACATTGTGATATTTCAAAATTGTTGAAAATAAAATACTATTCACAGCACAATACTTTAATTTTTACTTGACATTTGATCTTATAAAGAGATATGATTTAATGTTCTCAAAACCAATAGTTTTCAGTACAATTCAGATGGCAAAATTTATGTTTATCATAAAATTCCCTTATTAAATGAATTTTCAGTCAAAGTTTGTTCAGGAATATTCTTTATATAGAAGAATAATTTTGACTTTGATAATTGTATTTTTTGTATTTTGATAACTGCCATGTATTATTTAATAGACTTATACATTGAAATACTTTATGCCTTGATAGCTGATATATTTTAGCATTAATTCATCCATTTTCTATATGAATGCATGCATATATGAAAATAGTGAAATTATTGTTTAACATTTTGAGATTATTGTTCTACAAAGATAGTAGAGGATAGGGGAGATGGATCATTGAATAACACAAACAGGATTTTAGACCAAATCCCCAAATGCAGGCAAAAGCAAGGTGGGCATGTGGTCATCTGCAATTCTAGAATTCTGAATGTAGTAAGAGGAACTTCTTTGACAGGATGGTTTGATACAATAGCTGAAATTTGTGATATCTGGTTCAACAGGATCTTGTGTATATACAAATACCACAAAACACATAAAAATGTCTAACAAATATCACAGATTATCTAGTAATAATATAACCATATTAATTGATTCTGTTTATTTTGACATGACATTATAGCTTTTATGTCTTTTTAAATGCAACCTCTAAAAATTTTACAAAATATATTTTACTTAATTAATTTTATGTCAATGAAGAGAAACGACAATGGAGCTTCCTTTCCCTGTTAAGACAATTTGAATCATCACTCCCTGATGGTACCACCATTACTTCAAGAGTAAGAACAAACATTCAATGTATTTTTCACTTAATAGAAAAATAATATTCTTTATAAAATATTAAATCATTGAATTGTTGTATGTTTAGGAGTAACAACACAATTTTTATATTAGCCAATAATTATTATTTTGTTTTAGCTTTTGTTGACTCTACCTTTAAAAAATATTTTTTAATGTTTAATTATCTATGAATAGATCACTTGCTTTGTTTTAAATAATGACCCCATTTTCTACCATCAATTATTATTATTGCTTATTTTATTTTTTAATAGTTTGCCTGCATTATGTCTATAAACTATTTACATTACTTGTATTTGAAGAACAAAAAAGGGTTAGTGATGTCCTGGAACTAGATTCCAGTTAATTGTGAACTACTATGTGGGTGACATGAATCAAACTAGGACCCTACTCTTGGATCCAGTCATAACTCTTAAATAACTGAGCCATATCTCCAGACCCTACTTCAGTTGTGGACTACAAAAATCTTGTAATATATTTCTGCTGTATAGTACTCTATTGTATAAATGTATCACATTTTCCTTATCCATTCTTTGTCACAGGGCATTTAGGTTGTTTCCAGGTTCTTGCTATAATGCTGTTATGAACATAGTTGAGCACATGTCCTTGTGGTTCAATTGAACATACTTTGTATATATACCCAAAAGTGGTATTGCTGGGTCTTTAGGTAGGTTGTTTCCTAATTTNGAGTTGTTTTGATTTGCATTTCTCTGATAGCTAAGGATGTTGAACATTTCCTAATTGCCTTTCAGTCATTTTAGAAAAAAAAATGACATCTTGAAATTTGTGACCAAATGAATGGAACTAGAAAACATCATTTTTTTAAATGTAACCCAGACCTAGAAATTCAAATATCATATGTACTCACTAATAAGAAGTGGCTTTTAGACATAAAGAAAAAAGAAAAACATCCTACAATTCTTAATCCCAGAGAACCTAGACAATGAGGACCCTCAGAGAGACATACATGGATCTAATCTACACGGGAAGTAGAGTCAAGATAAAAAACAAAACATTTAAAAAAATCTTGGAATTTTCATATAAAACATAAGACCACTCAATATACTTGTCTCTTTTGATTTCTTGTTTCATAGCTTACCAATGCCTTAAAATCAGAATGTTAATACATTTAGATTTTCTGACTAGGATGAAATCACAAAGAATTTTTAACTTTAAGACACAATATCCCAAGAAAATGTATTAACTTTCAGTCATTTGAGAACATACAATGCAGGGATATTATTTCTATGACGGCAGAAACAAAACATATGTGCAAACCATTAGGCCAATACAAGTAAAGTTATTTATGTAGCATTCAGCCTCTCAGACATTTGAGATAATCAAGAAAAAAGTTTGAGAATTCCAAGAAACAAGACTTTTGCTGGGTAGACTAGAAAAATAAGCTCCACAGAGATATCTGTTGAACCTTCATTGAGCCTCATTGAGTTTCTCACCTGATGCTTATTTGTGCATTTTTAAAGCCAGGGAAGGGACCCAGGAAAGGAGAAGAAAGTCCCTGGAGAACACATGAAGATGGTGATAACATATGCTCTAGTTTCAGACTGGAAAGATTGAAGACACAATATTAAGAATAGTGCTCTGAATGGCACTGTTTTCATCTTGAACTATGTCAGTTGTAGTACACATATTTCTCAGGTCATACTCTCTCAAAGCTTAAAAATAAAACACAAACAAAAAATTAAAGAACCTCAATTTAAAGAATTTTGTTTCTAAAATATGGCAACCACAGAAAAAGGACCAATACATAATGAAACACACCTAAAAATACCAAAATATCAAATATCAAAAGGGTCTTGTACTAGTAACTTAACAATACTTCTTAAAGGTCTAGAAACAAAAGAAGAAACCCATCAAAAATGAGTAGAAGGCAAGACATAATTTAAGTTAGTGCTGAAATCAACAAAATATAAACAACTAAAAATCACAAAGAATCAACGAAACTTTGGTTCTTTGAGAAAATAATATTGACAAAACCCTATCCAAATTAACTAATAGGTAGAGAAAGAATATTGAAGCTAACAAAATTTAGAGATGACAAGGGAACCAAACATATTATAGAAATGTATAAAACCACATGTTCAAAACATAAAGAAACATAGGAAAAGGAGATTATACTTTTTAAATTATGAGTATTTAAAAAGAATTGTCCTTTTTGTCTGCAAGGTCACCTGGCCAGCAAGGGGCCCTGATCCTGTACCAGAACATCCATCGGAGGGGTGAGTGCGTTCCTGACCCATGGAAACAGAGCACAGACATCCTCCAAGCCCTTAAACTTCCTGCTCATTCTGCAGGGGCTCCTAACCCTGGCTACTGCCCTTAGCTTCCTACCCCATCCCAGCTTGCATTCAGGCACCCCCTCCCTTCCCTTCTT
>LOEQ01000745.1:14624-33797 GCA_001685075.1 Bramus lutescens | reverse complement strand
AAAAGGGGCCAAGGCAGTTTCTTTATTAACCAATGAAAGTAACACATAGACAATATGGAAACACCGGTGGCCTAGACCTACGGTCATTTCTCAATGACAGGGTCCTAAGTGGGAGGTGAGTAGAAGATGGGAGACAAAGAAGACAGAGAAGTTGGGTCCAGGAGGTCTTACATAAACTATGTCTTCCACAAAGCAAGATTAGTATGAAGTGAAGCATCTTAGAGACTATTTTTCCTGAAAGGGGAGATGGGTTAAGGTCATCAGAAACTATCAGACAGTGGAATAAAGTCAGTTAGAATCTAATCAAACAATGTTGCACAAGGACACTAGGTTTCTCAAGAACATTACAGGCTGAGCACACAGCAGTCTTGGAACTGATAATCATTTGTCCCTCTAAGGCAAAAAGAGTTGGGTTTTCAGATCTAAAGCCATAGCTATCTCGAGTCCCTGACCCAGGCTATTACTGGCTGTGGAATGCTTATTTCTGGGCTCAGAGAAGGAAATATATTCTTTCTCCATACATCAGAGCCTTATGGAAAATCTTAGCTCAAAACAGCTCTCAATATGTGGAAATAAGACTCAGCCAACACCATTGGAAGTTCCTTTATTGGAACTTCAGATTGGTGAAATGGAAGGGAGATAGCTGTGATTCAAGGGAAGCAGACTTGTAGGGATTTTTTGTTTGGTTGGTTGGTTGGTTGGTTTTGTTTTGTTATTCAGGGTCCCACCACCCAGCTCCCAAATACATACACAGACACTTCTTCTTACTTATGAATGACTGACCTTAGCTTGACTTGTTTCTAGCCAGCTTTTTTAACTTAAATTATCCCATTTCTCTTGAACTACATTTTGCCCCTGTGCTTTTACCTTTCTTTATTCTATATATTTTTGTTTCCTTTTCACTCCATGGCTGGCTGAATGGCTGGATGACTGGCCTCTGACATCCTCTTCTTGTCTCACTCCTCTCTTGCTTTTGTTCAAGCCCAGATTTCTCCCCCAATTTATTCTCTATGCCTGGCAGCCCCACCTATCCCTCTCTCCTGCCTAGCTATCATTGACTAATAAGATCTTGATTAGACCAATTAGGTGTTTTAGACGGGCAAAGTAACACAGATTTACAGAGTTAAAGAAATGCAACATAAAAGAATGCAGCACATCTTTGCATCATTAAATAAATATTCCAGCAGCACACCTGAAAACTCCAGAACAAAAAGAAGAAAACTTACCCAGGAGGAGTAAACAATAATCAAATTCAGGGCTAAAATCAATAAAATTGAAAAACAAAATACAAAGAATCAATGAAACGAAGAGTTGGTTCTTCAAGAAAATCAACAAGATAGACAAATTTTTATCCAAATTAACCAAAATGCGTAGAGAGAATATCCAAATTAACAAATTCAGAAATAAAATGGGGGACATAACAACAGACACTGAGGAAATCTAGAGACTCAGCAGGTCATACTTCAAAAATCTGTACTTCACAAAATTAGAAAATCTAAAAGAAATGAACAATTTTCTGGTTAGGTAACACATATCAAAATTAAACCAAGACCATATAAACAATTTAAATAAACCTATGATTCCTAAGGAAACAAACAGTCATTAAAATCTACCACCACCACCAACAAAAAAAAAAGGCTGGGGCCAGAAGGTTTCAGCACAGAAGTAATACCAGAATTAATACCAATACTCCTCAAATTTTTCCATACAATAGAAACAGAAGGAACATCACCAAACTCTTTTTACAAAGCTACCATTACCCTGATACCCAAACCACACAAAGACTCAACTAAGAAAGAGAATTACAGACCAATCTCCTTTATGAATAATGATGCAAAAGTACTCAATAAAATACTGGCAAAACAAATCCAAGAATGCAGGGGCTGGAGAGATGGCTCAGTGGTTAAGAGCATTGACCCTTCTTCCAGAGGTCATGAGTTCTATTCCCAGCAACTGTATGGTGGCTCACAACCATCTATAATGAGATCTAGTGCCCTCTACTGGGGTACAGGTACACATACAGGCAGAATACTGTATATTTAATAAATAAATAAATAAATCTTTAAAAATATCCAAGAACTCATAAAAAAAATTATCTACCATGATCGAGTAGGCTTCATCCAAGAGATGCTGGGATGGTTCAACATACAAAAAAAAAAAAAGACCATCTCATTAGATTCTCAAAAGCCTTTGACAAAATCCAATAACCTTTCATGATAAAGGTCTTGGAAAAATCAGAGATACAAGGAACATACCTAAACATAATAAAGGTGATTCACAACAAGCCAGCAGTCAACATGAAATTAAATGGAAAGAAATTCAAAATGATTCCACTAAAATCAGAGGCAAGACAAGGCTGTC
Source organism: Bramus lutescens (assembly GCA_001685075.1). Taxonomy (NCBI): domain Eukaryota; kingdom Metazoa; phylum Chordata; class Mammalia; order Rodentia; family Cricetidae; genus Bramus; species Bramus lutescens. Next base: position 31,436 of record LOEQ01000745.1, on the reverse strand, counting down.
CATACTGTCCTTATCTATTCAATATAGTACTCAAAGTTCTAGATAGAGTAATAAAACAACAAAAGGAGATCAGGGGGATATAAGTTGGAAAGGAAGAAGTTAAACTTTTGCTATTTGCAGATTATGCACAAGTGAACCCAAAAATTCTACCAGGGAATTACCACGGCTGTTAAACACCTTTAGTAATGTGGCAGGATACAAGATTAACTCAAAAGCAATCACCTTTTACAATAGCCAAAAATAATATAAAATATCTTGGGGTAACTTTAACCCAACAAGTAAAAGTCCTAAATGACAAGAACTTTAAGTCTTTGAAGAAAGAAATTGAAGAAGATATCAAAAAGTGGAAGATCTCCCATGTTCTTGCATAAGTATGATTAACATAGTAAAAATGGCAATCCTACCAAAAGCAACCTACAGATTCAAAGCAATTCCCATCAAAATCCCAACACAATTCTTCACAGACCTCAAAAGAAAAATTCTCAACTTTATATGGAAAAGATAAAGCAGGATACCTAAAACAATTCTATACAATAAAGGAACTTCTGGAGGCATCACCATCCCTGACTTCAAGTTCTACTATAGAGCTATAGTAATAAAAATAACTTGATATCAGCATAAATCAGACACATGGATCAATGGAATCAAATTGAAGACCCTGACATTAATCCACACACCTATGAGCCTGATTTTTGACAAAATCAAAATCGTACAACAAAAAAAAAGTGGTGCTGGCATAACAAGATGTCCACTCTAGAGGAATGCAAATAGATCCATATCTATCACCATGCACAAAACTCAAGTCCAANAAATCGTACAACAAAAAAAAAGTGGTGCTGGCATAACAAGATGTCCACTCTAGAGGAATGCAAATAGATCCATATCTATCACCATGCACAAAACTCAAGTCCAAGTGGATCAAGAACCTCAATGTAAATCTAGTTACACTGAAGCTGATATAAGAGAAAATGGGAGGCAGCCTTAAACTCATTAGCATAGGAGCCCACTTCCTAAATAAAACCCCAGTAGCACAGACACTGAGAGCAACAATTAATAAGTGGGACCTCCTAAAACTGAGAAGCTTCTGTAAGACAAAGGACAGGGTCAATAAGAAAAAACAGCAGCCTACAGAATGGGAAAAGATCTTCACCAATCCCACATCTGATAGAGGACTGATCTCCAAAATATATAAAGAACACAAGAAACTAGACATCAAAATACCAGATAGTCCAATTAAAAAATGGGGTACAGAACTAAACAGAGAATTCTCAACAGAAGAATCTCAAATGGCTGAAAGGCATTTAAAAAATTGGTCAACATCCTTAGCCATGAGGAAAATGCAAACCAAAACAACTCTGAGATAACCATCTTATGCCAGTCAGAATAGTTAAGATCACAGCACTGATGCCAGCTTATGTTGGAGAGGATTTAGAGTAAGGGGAACACTCTTCTATTGTTGGTGTGAATGCAAACTTGTACAGCCACTTTGGAGATGAGTATGGTGGTGTCTCAGAAAATTGGTAATCTTTCTCAAGACCCAGCAATACCACACTTGGGCATCTGCCCAAAGGATACTCAATCATACTACAAGGAGACTTGCTCAGCTATGTTCATAGCAGCATTATTTGTAATAGTCAGAACCTGGAAACAACTGAGATGCCCCTCAACTGAAGAATAGATGAAGAAAATGTGATACATTTATACAATGGAATATTACTCAGCTGTAAAAAAACAATAACATCATGAAATTTGCAAGCAAATGGGTAGAACTAGAAAAAAATCATCCTGAGTGAAGTAACCCAGACATAGAAAGACAAACATGGTATTTACTTACTCGTAAGTGGATATTAGATGTAAAGCAAAGGATAACCAGGCTATAGCCCACAGCCCCAGAGAAGCTAGGTAACAAGGAGGACCCTAAGAGGGAACCTATGGATCACCCTAGGAAGGGGAAGTAGATACGATCTCCTGGGTATACTGGGAGAGAGAATAGAGGGAAATGGATGGGGGATAAGAACATGAGGGAAAGGTATGGTAAAGCTGGGGGAGGGACAGAGAGGGAGAGCGATGGAAGAGATATCTTGATAGAGTGAGCCATTATGGGGTTAGGGAGAAACCTGGTGCTAGGGTGGTTCCCAGAAATCCACAAGGATGACCCCAGCTAAGACTCCTAACAATAGTGGAGAGGATGCCTGAATTGGCCTTCCTCTGTAATTAGATTGGTGACTACCCTAATTGTCATCGTAGAACCTTCATCCAGTAACTGATGGAAGCACATGCAGATATCCACAGGCAAGCACCAGGCTGAGCTCTGGGAGTCCAGTTGAAGAGAGGGAGGAGGGGTTATATGAGCAAGGGGGTTTAAGATCAAGATGGTTAAACCCACAAAGACAGGTGACCAGAGCTAGTGGGAGCTCTTGAACTCTAAACCAACAACTGAGGAGCCTGAATGGGACTTAGCTAGGGCGTCTGCTTGTGGGTGACAGGCTTTGCTGCCTCCTCAGGGGAGGTCTTACCCTTTCCGAGGAGAAGCAGATGCAGGGTGTGGTGGGAAGGAGAGTGGGAAGAGGTGAGGGAGGGGGAATTGTGGTTGGTATACAAAATGAAAAAATTTAAATAAAAAAGAAAAAGCTAACAACAACAAAAAATAAATATTCCACAGCATAAAGGACTGAAAGACATCTTAAACTAATATTCCACAATACAGGCTGCTTACTAACTAAAGGGAGCAGCAGACATTCATTGATTTGTTTGAAAGAGCTAACAGTTGGTAACTGTTTATTAGTAGTGGTAGGGGTTTCAAAACATTTATTTTGTTGTGCACAAACATCTTGGCCTTGTGCTCGGTGTGCTAAAGGATGATCAATCTAACACTAGATTTGTTGATACGCGCCTTTTTCTGGTGTCAGTGTCTTGCACAAGCTAATCTAGGTCTAGTAGTTTTGCTGGAGCCATCCAATAAACTGCAAAGAGATTGAGAGGCAGACAAAGCACTAGGGTGAAGTAGAAACCTATGCCTACTACAGCAGCCAATAGGCCAAGTGACCCTGTATTATAGACTTGGACAAGCATTTCTCACATTAGTTATTTGCATATTGCATTCCTAATTAGAGTAGGACTCGAGGGTGAGGCAGCCAAGGCAACAGAAAGATGTGAACCTCGGCATGCCAATCCGGGACGCTCCAACAATTAGTGTTTTTAGTCAAAGGACCTTTCAAGTTCTGTCATAACTTAGCCAACTGTTGCTGTAGCTCAAACACCACAGGTGCTATCATACAACAAAGTCAGTAGACACAGATCACAGGCAGTCCCGCTGTGGGACATACAGAATGAGTGAACTTGGAGTGAGTTAAAAATAAGGGAAAGCTGAGGTCTTATTAAGGTTTGTCTTCAGTAACATGCCCCCCATATACACAGACACACACACACACCATCTTTGTCACTGGTGGGATCATCTGGAACTCTGGCCATTTTCGCTGCTCTGGTGATTAGGGATGCTAGTCTGTCCCTTTGGTCCAGTCTAGTGTTCCCTGGTAATGGTGTTTAAATCACATTTAAATGGGTGGTGAGTTGAAGAATTAGAGTTTAGTGGGGGTTGCTAGATGTTTGATTATATTTGGATATTTGAGGGGCTTTAATTATAAAGTGATCGCATGCTTTCTGCAAAGAGTAGACCTTGCTATTCATTGTCTACATCAGTCCTCAACACCCAACATCCCTTACAAGATGCTCTTAACTGGAAAGTGAACATCCTTATCTGGAGGCCTAAGGGCTCACCTCTGAATCAGTGATAGATGATGAATATCATAAAACCCTTGTATTTCACTCACCTGCAAATAAAAGTAAATTGTTGACTATGTTCACGACATGTTGGTGCTTATTCTAGTATAAAAATTTTATTTGTAAGATAAAGAATGGTAGTTCCTTTAGGTCGTGAACTCGAAACGCGCAGAGTATGAGCCTTGTGCCTGGCAGTGTAAGCTGGCATTAACTGAGTGCGAGTACCCTGCGAGTCGTTTTAAAAATCACCCAAGCCCGGCTCTTCAATTTCAGCAATCCTATTAAGGCCTTTCTTCCATGTCATCTGAAAACACACTGCAACGGTAAAAATATATATCTGCTTCCTTGAGAAAGCAGCGCCTGAAATTTACACCTGACTTCTCTTCATCCAATGAGAGAGGAAACGGTTCACACACAGCAAACCGCTGCAGATGAAAAGTTATGCAGGCGCCACCATTGCGTTGCTTCCTGCTCAGCACGAGCGAATGAGATGAAGCTCATTGTTCTAATAGTAACTGAAATTTATTTCAAGGAGTCTTATGTTTCCCTAAGGAAACGCTTTGGAGGCTTTTCCCTTCAAACTTCAATGCTATGTGAACTCTTCCCATATCCATCCTGGGAAGGCAAGTGTTGTGCCTTGCCTTTAAAGAAAAAAAGGAACCCTTGTATTGTTAGCTCCAATCTCAAACTGTCTGGCAGAAGATTCTTAGCCCAACAGAGGGTGAATATGGTAGATTAAATGCTAGTTATAAAAAGCAAAGCTATGCTAATGTGAATATCTGCCCCCTACTGCTTAACAGTATTAAAGATTAAAGGCAATGGTTTTGTTAACTGAAGGTCTGTAATGGTTTCCTGGGAAGTGTTCCTTGTCAGCATTCCAGATAAAGTTGCTATTAAATTTTTGCTGCTCTGGATGACTGGCTCCGGTCATTAGACACTTAAAGTGAGTTGTTGTCATTGTTATGTAATGAAGGAAGAGCCTATAAACTGTAGCAACATTCTGGACCACTCAAAGAAACAGTATGGGTACCTGATTTCTAAGAATGAGCATTTGCCTTCTGGGACCAGGATACTGGGAGTTTCCAAGTGATATCTGAGGAGCATGGGTGCCTGTCAACTGACCTCTGCACTTGCCTGCACCCAGTAATCACTGACATCTGCTGGGATCTCTAGGCTCTAGGCTAGTGCAGACTCATGGCTCTTTCTTCTCTTTGGAAAAATTATTTTGTTTTATGTGTATTGGTGTTCTTGTTAACATGTATGTCTGTGATCCATGCAAGTCTGGTGTCAGAAGAACTAAGAAGAGAGCATTGAATACCCCAGAACAGCAGTTACCTGTGGTTGTGAGCAGTCACCTGGATGCTGAGAACTGAACCCCGGGTCGTATGGAAGAGTAGCTAGTGCTCCAAACTACAGAGCCACCTCTCCAGACCCCTTTTCTTCTCTTGTACTCTTCCTGTGTGAAGATGGTCAAGATCCTGGATTCTTCCTAACCCTACAAGTCACTCTTGCAGACAGAAGATCCGCCATGCCACATTCTTCATTCTNCGGCTGGCTAGTGGAGACCCTTCTGGCAGCCGAAGGAAGATTACATCTTATTCTGACATATAAGAGCATCAGGAGGTTGGGGGAAAAGAAAAAGCAAGATGAATAAGGAAGCCACAATGATTAAGTTAGGGTCTTCCCCATTTAATACAAACAGAAAATGCGAAGTAATGTACCTTTGAAGAAGAATCAGCTTTCCTTCCTTTTCGAATCCGTGGCATCCAGCCAATTATCCAGTTGCGGAGAAGCTATGAACTGACAGCTCTCACGTGGTTATTTATAACCGTTTGCCTGTGCTTTCAAAGTGTTTCACATCCTTAGCTTTTTAAACCATATAAGACCAGGAACTTGATTGGCATATTCTGTATGCTTATACAGTAGGAATATGATCCTTTTAAAATATTTTAACATCCAGAAACTCCAATATGCTGAACTGAAGAATGAGCAGTTGGGCAGCTTTGGCAATGGTGCAGACCTTGCCATTTCCAATTCATGGCAATGTGAATCTCTTTGTTGGAACTCAGAGTCAGCGATATTTAAATGTAAATGTGCAGGGAGAATTTTTTCATCTGCACTGCTCTCAAAAATTGAATCGCCCCTGCATTTTGAATTGATCTAGTAGCTCAAGAATGCCTGAAATTCTAATTGCTGCCCCTTTCCAGGGTCCTTCAAATCCTCATGTGCCTTATTCTGCTTCTCTGGAGGAATGCATTTTCCTCTCAGGTGTGACCTTACCTGCACTCTGTGCCTCGGGCTACAGAGATTGGTCCTCACATTCTCTGAGAGCTCATTCAATTCAGTACAAAATGGTGTAATCACAATAGCTATCAGAGATGCTTGTGTATTTACACGGTGGCAGGCTTTTCCTAGCAATGGAAAGCGGTGTGTGACTTTGCCCATCTCTCCACAGTCCTTTAGAAAATAGTGCTGGCAAACATAATGATGTAGCACACAATCCAAGGGCTTGTCGCCACGACAGCTGATGCTGATTGATAGACTCAGATTTCAACCCTGTTTGGCAGCACCAGGTACACAGGGCCTCAGAAGGAGCATGGCAGACAATGAGTCTCGCTGGTGTGGAGTCAGCTCACACATGTGATCCAGGGTCTGTTGTGTCCTTTTTCAGTAGAAGGGGTTCCTCAGGAAAAGCTGCTTCCTTCAACCAGATCCAGTCCAGGGAAAAGTGAGCATCATGTCAATTAGGAGAAGAGAAAGCTACCACATGTCTATACTTGTAGACTTATTTCTGCTGTTGATCCCAAGTTAGTATGTTTAGGACTTGGGTTTCAACATGACTTATTTAGGCTTAGTACTGAGCTAAATGCTTAAGCAGTCAGTTGATGTCATGGCAACGAAATCAGAAACTAGTTGGAGTTTTATGTATGCACAAGCTGATTTTCTATAGCCAGTAGCAAGACTATGAAAGTATAGGATAAAGCCCCACACATTATTTCATTTTGTTTTATTCACCGATAAATCCAACTTGAACTAAATACTTGGAAAGAAAGTTACACCGTAATATGGTTTTGTCCCTTCAGGCAATATACTAATGATGTGCTATTTATGAAATGAGACACAATGAAAAATCATTCCAGTTATAAAAAACACCAGAGGAAGATAACAGGTTTGCTGGAGTGAGTGGGGGAGGGGTTCTGGAGGCCTTATCCCTAGGTATGATGAGGCTTCTCCACAGGATGGTGGTAAAGTGGAAAAGCAAGTGGTCATCTTGCTCCTGAGTCTGCATTCTTAAATCCTCTGTCAGAAGTAGATTGAGATTGACAAGGAAGATGTGGAGAACCTGAGCCAGCAAAGCAGGGGGGCTGTGAAAACAGAGACCTCTTGAAATATCTTAAAGAAGATGACTTTGCAGAGGTACCCGGTTGTCAGTCACTGGGAATTTGAAAGTCGCTTATGAGAAATCATCTGATCAGAAAGTCAGTATATGTTCTTGGGGATCAGGTAAGGTAATTTAAGAAAAAAATATATCCTAGCAACCTAAGCTATAAGAAAAGGCTAACTTGACTATATTCTAAGATATAAATAATTTTTAAGACAATTTGACATTACAAAGGTAAACATCACATATTCAGTGGGTCAGCGTTTCCACTTACAATGCAAATCCTGGAGAAATTCTTTCACATGAATATCAGCAATATACACAGTATATTCATAGTAGTGAAATGTTCTGAATAAAATTAAATGTTTTTGAGCAGGCGAATGGAAGGTAGACTGTAGTATAGTCATATGATGAACTATATTATACAGCAGTAAAGAAAATGAGTGGACTACAGATAGCATGAAGTTGATAAAGAAAAACCAGAAAGATTCATATAACAAACATTTTATGAAACTTGAACAAGGAAGACAGTAGTACATTATTTCACTATGTATGAATTTTATCATACATGTAAGTATAGCTTCCGCTAGAATCTTTGGTAATGGATACAGTTTTAAGTAGTTTGCTATACTGATAGATAGGATTGCTAGAAATGGTTCCTGCAGAGAACCTAAGTGGTTGTAAGTACTAGTTCTGGTCTAAGGACATTAAAGGACAAGCCTGGTCCATGTCCCGGGAGACACGTCTTCAACACTGATGTGACATACTAGTCCTAAAAACTTACCTTTTAGCAGGATAATGTTTCCCAATCTTCATGGCATGATTTTCAATCCATCTCCTTGTCGGTACTTTCTTTCTCAGTGTTCTCCAGAAAATTATAGCTAAGTCCCCAGAGATGAGCTCAAAGCTGCAAGGTGAAACTTGAGCAGCGCACAGAAAACAGAACTTACCCAACCTTGAATGTGGTCAGTCCATTTTGACCTGTCGTTTGGAAAGAGGGTGACTTGGAAAGTATGGTGTGAGTAGCAGGACTGAGGATTAAGGGCAGGAAAACTTCCTCTTTGTGGGTGGATTTCTCTGTGATGAAACAGACTTGGATTTTAGTGTCCCCAAAGTCCCAAGACAGCAAAGCTGACTTACCAAACCTTGGTGCTATGAGAAAGTGCTGGAACCTGAAGGAGGTGGGAATCTAGTAAAAGGAAGTTAGGTCTTCATGGAGGCCCTGCTCTTAGACTTGAGAACCAGGGACGTCCCAGGCACTGTGAAATAACAGACCTTTCCTGCAATGTGCCCCTCCCACGGTGTACTGTGTACCACAGGCACAAGGAGATGTGGCCAAGTGACCATAAACTGAAGCCTTTAAAAGCACAAGCCCAAATAGACATTTTCTCCTTTTTAGTTGTCTGCTTTCACAACTGAAGTTAGCTGTCACAGCAGTGAGCAGCTTACCAGCATGCATGGCTTCGCACCGAACAGTGTGGTGGACCTCAGGAGCGACCGACTGCTCTTTTTGTAGCATTCTGGCCCTTTAGTTGCTGGTACCCCAACCGCAGACCAAAAAAATAGGCAAGAAACCAAAAGCATGCAGCTGGAGTGCCTATTTCGGCAACTACACGGTTCCACATTCTTGCCACTAAAGAACACTGCCTCGAATGTGTTATTGGCTCTGCTCTAAACAATCAACGAGAAAAAAATCTGCCACCGCTATTTCACTACATTACTGAGTTTTAAATCAATTTTTAAAAGACTGTAATCCAGTGCAACAATAGCCAATGAGTTCAACTGGCAGGTTCAAGGATAAAGAAACTCAAATAGCCAATTAATGTGTCTCAAGTGGTCTCTGTGAGCTGGGCGGTGGTGGCGCACGCCTTTAATCTCAGCACTCGAGAGGCAGAAACAAGCAGATCTCTGTGAGTTCAAAGCCAGCCTGCTCTACAAGAGCTAGTTCCAGGACAGGCACCAAAGTTACACAGAGAAACCCTGTCACAAAAACAAAACAAACAAACAAACAAACAAAAAGGTGGTCACTGTGACTCAGAGTTTGAAACACACAGTAAAATAACAGGTTACCTTTCACTAACCCAACTGGCACAGGAGTCAGAAAATGGTAAGAGAATAGGAATAAAGACAGACTTAGAGTGAATGAAAATAAGTTAATTCTTTGGGGTGGAATTGCACCTGCCTACAGGTCTCAGATTGGGAATTGAGCAATAATAATCCCTTATATTTGAATAAATGCACTTATCTAACCCAGCAATCCCTCTGCTAAGAGTGAACACCTAAAGTTTCTGTGACAGTACATACATCCTGGGACAGCACTTCTCACATCAGCAAGGACTGTCTGTCCTTGAGTGATTATTAGATAGAGCACACTTACCCAAGGCAGCCTCCTGCAGCAGCTGCAGAAAAGACCATTGACTTGTGTCTGTGATATCAAGTAGTAGCTAAGGCAGAGTATGCAGTAGACTGTAATACCATTCTGCTCAAAAAGAGCACCTGTGAGGTCACGTATGTGTAAAAGTGTGTTATACATGTATGTGTGTGTATGTGCAAGTGTATGTGTTAGTGGGGATATGTAAATGTATATGAATGTGTGTATACTGTGTATGTGTGCTTGAATGTATATGTGTATATGCATCCATGCATCTATATGTATATACATGTGTGCACATTTGTATGTGTGTGCATGTGTGTAATATGTGTGTACATTTATGTATTGTGTGTCCATTCATAGTGTACCAATTACACATTTTATGTATGTAGATAAGTTAATAAAAACAAAATGACTGGAAAGACACAGCACACACCAAACTAACATGAAGGATGGAACTTCTATATCTAACCTCCTCGATACTAGCAATACTCAAGGACAGATCAAGAGTATATGTGAATATCTGGAACATTACAAAACTCAGTGAGATTACTTTAAGCAGTTATTTCATTTTAGGCATTATGCTGAGCACTGCATAACTTTATTAAAAATAACCCATATATTAAAGCACGTGTAAGGATGTAGAGATGGCTTATCAGTTAAGAGCACTTGTCCCTGCAGAGGATTGGGGTTTAGTTTCCAGCATGCACATAGCAGCTTACAACCAACCATCTGTAATCCTAGTTCTAGGGATCTGACCCCTTTTTCTGACCTCTGTGGGCACCAGGCATGCATGTGGCACACATTTCTAAACACAGGCAAAATAACTGTATACATAAAATAGGGTAAATCAACCTAAATTTTTTAAATACTCGAGCTAGATTTTAAATGCCAATCTTTACACTGAAAGTATGTTATAGATTCACAGCTCCCNCCCCCCCCCGATGCCAGGCAACTCAAGCAAGCAAAGATACCCATGGGTCAGCCTGGGTCCTCACAGAACAGTGTGCCTGAAGCATCCACAAGCCTGCCTAGTGCTACAAAGTGCCCGACGGTCAGGCACCATTATGATGAGCAAGTATACAGTGGTGAAGCAGGAAAGAAAGAGGTGGAATGGTTCACATGTGGTAAGAGGCATTCTGAGGAAGCAAAGGCTGTGAGGAACAGGTTGATGTTGGAAGCCTGCTTGCCACCCAGGACCAGGGTGACATCAGGGTCTGAGCTGCTGCCTATGGCCATGTCTGAGTCTATGACAGCCAGGGTCTGTGTTGACACCCATAGCCCATGTTACCACCAAGGCCTCCAGGATGCCGAGGGTCTGGGCTACTAACTGTGGCCATTTGGTGTTCAAGGGGTCATGTTGATTTGAGTAGCTGGTGCTGCCATGCGGGGTAGGGGGAGATGACAGTATCTGGGTCCCAGGCTGCTGTTGGGGACCTTCTCTGGGTCCATGGCCCTGTAGCAGTTGGGGTCTGTGCTGATATTCATGGCTTTAGTAACCAATGAAGGCTATGCAAATGACCAGGGTCTGGTCAAACACCAGAATCCATGTTGGTACCTGTGGGTCATGGTGCCACTGTGGCCATACTAACCTGGATGACCTGTGCTGTTACCCAAGGCCATGGTTACATCCAAGCCCAGGTTACAGCATGGTCCCACAGCCCTTCTACAGCCAGGGTCTGGGTTGATATACGTGGCTCCTAAAACCACCAAAGGCCATGCAAATACCCAGGGTCTGAGTTTTAACATACAGACAGATGGGGATTTCAGGGTCATGCTGTAGCCAGGGTCATGCACACCTAAGTCACATGCACTGCCAACTGGGGCCATGGTGACATAGAGCCTGGACTTATGCTGGAGACCTGTCTGGGTCTGTGGCCCTGCCACAGTTGGGGTCTATGATGTCTGTGGCCAGTGGTGACACCAAAGGCCACATGGATGCCTGGGGTCTAGACCACAGCCTGTGGACATGTTTGTGTCCAAGAACCATGCTGCCACTGAGGTTATGATGTTGTCTGGACCAGGGCTGTCACCAAGGGCCTTGTCTGGGTCCCCGGCCCTAGCACAGCCAGGGTTTGTGTTGATAGAGTGGCTCCTGAGACCATCAAAGGCAATGCTGATGCCAGGGGTCTCAGCCACCACAGGAGCCCTGCAAGTGTCTGAGGACCTTGGTGCCCATACCAATCTGGGTGGCATATGCACCCACACAGGGCTGGAGCCAGAATGCTGCTGTGAACAATGTCTGGGTCTGTGACCCAAAAGCAGCAAGGTCTGAGCTGATGTCCATGGCTTGTGGTGCCACAGGGGGTCATAGGAACCATGTGTGTTGGGGTCCAAGGACCATACTGAACTAGCCCTGCCCCTCACTAGCCCAGCATAGTTGACACTACAGCTGGAGAGCTGACCCTTGCACTAGGGAAAGATGACTCCACCCCTCATCACAGGTGTGAGAGAGTTGGCCCCAATAGCATGGACCTAGGAGAGCTGGGTCTGGCCCTCGCCTGAGAGGGCAGTCCCAGTGGCCCAGACTGACCAGTTCAGCTACAACCCAGACCCATATCCTGGGTCTTAGGCTAGCCCACATTAACATCTTCCATACCTATGACCTGCTGGAGTGTGCGAAAGGACTGGTCCTGAGGAATGTAACCACAGGATCTCCATGACTCTGGGCAACAACTGGGTATCCAGGAGGAGTTTCGATGGTGTGCCAGGGCCTTGAACCAGACCAATGACTCATTGCAATGAATAATTCATAGACGGGGATGATTGGACAAAAGGGTATATACTGTGTGACATACTGCAGCTCCAGATGCCACTAGGATGAACGATGACGGGGTTGGAAAGAGGGAGGAATGAAGTGGGTTTTGTTTGTTTTTAATTAATTAGGGGGGACATGCTGCAGGAGTGAGGGGCAGATATGGAGGGACTGGAGGTGAGTGGGATTGGGGTGCATAATGTGGAATTCCCAAAGTATAAAGAATTATGTTTACAAAGAAAGTATGCTGACAACATGACAACATTGTATTCCATTGCCTCCACCAAGCAGTACGGTCTAGCAAGTAAGACGGCATATCCAGCCACTGGAAGTAAAAATACTAGGTACCATGGAAAGTTGACAGGGACTGCCAGGGAGATGACAGCCACTGTAGGAAATAAGTGGGGATGATGCAGGGGGTGGCTATGATCAACGGCTGTGTTTCTGCATCTGTGAAAAAGCCAACTGAAGTCAGTTGCTTTGTGCAATTAATATATGCTAATCAAAAGTGTACCATAAAATTAGACCCAGGCGGAAAATTTGAGTTACTTCCCACACTGTGCACAGCCCATGCTCTCCTGTTAGTTCTCGGAGTGAACAAACCGAGAACACGGGACCGGCTGCAGGTTGCCTGAGCTCTACAGCTGTCCCAGTGTCAGGCATGGAGCAGGCCACTCAGTGGCGCTTCCTGTGGGAGAACCAGACTCCAAAACTTGTTGAATCACAGCAAAGGTTAGCTGAGACCTATCTGTGCCATGTTTTAATGGCTTTTGTTTTTCTTGGATGGTCTTCTTATTATTGCAATGTCACCTTCTCTGCGACTCGTTGGAATACTAACTCAGAACTCAGCCTCCCATCGGGTCCATCAAAGCTTCTTTGGTGCCCTTAACCAGAGGGCCATTCCCATAAGAAGGGGTGAAATTAGCTCTGGGGAGTGATTCTCTTAGCAGTGAATACCATACTGCAAGGTCAGCAGAAACACAAATCTGAAGAGAAGCCAGTAACTAAAATCAAATCAACTGTGACCCCAGAAATAACTTGATACTTTCCCTACATTGCTAACTGTACTCGGTCCTCCCATAAAACGTTTCTCACCAGAGTTTTGTCCTTTCCCACAAGTGGCCCTCTATGCTTTGCTGACGCCCAAGAAGATTTTGGTCGCTGTGCTGTTTGGTCACATCTGAATCCTGATGTACTATCGCTGGAACTGTGAACTGACGAGTGTCTTTTGTATGCTACCGAGGTGACAGGTGGTTTGCAGGACCTACTAGCTCCAGTGTCAAAGTTGCTCATCTGAACGACCAAAGCCCTGTTAGAGGCAGGGACTTCCACCTCCACATTGACCTCTGTGGAGGGGAGAGGACCAAGATTAAATTGATTAGCAAGAGTCTGTGCAATGACACTTTGATAAAAAAAAAAAACCCTAAAATCTGAATTTGGAAGCCTCTGGGAGCATGAAAAGACACATATGCGTGCTGGGAGAGTAAGACACTCCTCCAACTCCAAAAGGATGGAAGTCCCTGTCCTGAAAGACCTTCCGGACCTGTCCTGTGAGTCTCCTCCTCTGGCTGCTGGTTTGTGCGCTGTGTAAGCTTCTGCGCTTTCCTGTACTCTGTGAACCACACTAGAAAATGAACTGGGCAGCCATCCCACACTTGTGACTGGTGTCTGGAGTGCCAGGTGGTCTGTGGGACTGAGTTCTTAAGCAGGTGGGTGTGTCCAAATGCATTAGGATCGGAGAACACCATTCCTTGTCCAGAACTGATAGCTTCCTTGGTGTGGAGAAAACATATATTCAACATGTAACTACAGACCTGTTAGGTTCTATCAGAGTGTGGTTAAAAAAACAAAAGTTGAAACAGTTTTAAAAGGCTTTTTAAAAACTCAGTACCTAACACATTGTCACCAAGTCCACATTAAATCAAGAAAGGAAGGAATGAAGGAAGGAAGGAAGGAAGGAAGGAAGGAAGGAAGGAAGGAGAAGGCAGAAAGAGAGGAAGGGAGGGGAAGGAAGGAAGGAAGGAAGGAAGGAAGGAAGGAAGGAAGGAAGGAAGGAAGGAAGGAAAAGGCAGAAAGAGAGGAAGGGAGGGAGGGAAAGAGAATAAAAGGGAGGGGAGAAGGAAAGAAGCAGAAAGCAAAATATATTTACACTATTCTATTTATTGAGACGGTGTTTTAATTACAACATTTCACTCTTGCCTCTCCTCCCTTCAAACCTTCCTATATATCCCTCCCTGTTCTCCTTCAAATTCATGGCCACTTTGCCACTAATTGTAATTGCATACATATGCATATATATAGATATAGATATTCCTAAATATAACCTCTTCAGTCCATATAACGCTTCTCATATGTGTGTCTTCAGGACTACTCACTTGGCACTGGACAACCAATTGGTGTGCTCTTCCATGGGGAGCACCACCTCCCCTGCTTCCAGCTTTCCTAAGTTACCTGAAGTTCTTTGTGTAGGGCTGAGTCTCACAGGCTTTTCCCTGTCCTGTTTGGCATTCATTTTAAATTTCTTTAAAATATCTTCATGTGGATATTTTTATGTTTTCTTTTATGAGAACCTTTGAAGAGCTCTCGAGAGTACTTAAATTCAAATCTAAAGGAAAAATCAAAGCCTGGGAAAATAATAAATTAAGATAGATTATTAAGCCTAAAAGGAAAGTTAGGGTTGCATTTGTGTTCTATGTGTCACTAAAATTGATGGAAAACTTGGTATCCAAGTGTCTGGAAATCTTGTAATACTATATCTGCCACAAAGGCAGAGAGATGCCCTTTATAGTCATGGAAATAGAAGAATTCAAAGGCATTTAACATGTTTCTCACAGGCCTTAAATCAGAGGACAGGCCAGAATCTAAAAGACAATAGTTTTGAAAGTCCCCTTGGTATAAACACACCAAGGTTTTACAAAGACATTTCGTCAGTTTTGTAGACTCTCAAAAATGTAACTTGAAGTCAAACTATCGGCCATAACTAATGAAAATACTTTTGAAGGAATCACGCAGGGATGAAAAATGGGGTTGTCAGTAGACTGGGTCTGGCAGTTCTCTCTGACTTGACTCTACCCTACTAATCTCTCATAGTAGATCTGTGGCCATTTTGCCCCAATTTTATTGAGATATAATTGAAAAACAAAAACTGTATATATTTAAATTTATAAAATGGTGAGTTGACGTGTGTATAGATAGAGTATGAAATAACGACCATGGTCAAGCTAATTAGTATTTTTCTCAGCTGACATAGTTCCCAAGGGGACGTAAGTAGTAAATCTTGCCCTTGGGTGATAGCAGTGACTGACAGGTACTGAAAGAGGAGAGTCCGTTCTCTTTTAAAGGTGCAGCTGTTGAGAGGGCAACTGTGCTCCAGCGGAAGACCACACACCCAAGAGTGTATGTATGGGCGTGAGCAGCACAAACTGGACTTGGCTGGAATGTGGGTATAGAGCTGGGAGAAGCTGGGAGGGGATGCTGAATGTGATCAAAATACATTCTATGAAATTTTCAGAGAATCAACTTTTTAAAAGAATGTTGCCAATGTTTCTCATTATAATTTCACCAGCAGGCACAGGTATCTATATGTCTTCCTACACAAGGCATTCTCAAACAAAATTGTATTTCTTCAGTGAACTCCAACTTTGTCTTATTCTTGGGAATTCCAGAATGTGACATCTCTGTTTGGGAATCTTGTCTTGCTGAACGGTTCATAAACTTCTACATTGACTGTTATGTTTTAATTTTGCATACTAAACCTTATCTTTTTCTCCTTCAATAAAACCCCTTCTTTCTTACAAATATCACTCAAAATTTTCCAGCATTTTACATTGTTTTTCTAAATATTTTAGCACTCTACAAAATAAAAGCCAATTTCTTCCACATTCTTCTCTACTGATATTATCTTCTTGAGATTCATAAACAATAAATACATATAGTCTGCTCCATGCAATTAATTTGATTTTTACCTAAATTAATTATAAGATTTTTGTACTTTAGATGCTTTCTTAGTATTGCTACACCTTTTATGTTCCAAGGATAAAATGAAATTTCCTCCAACTCAGTACAGATATTAAACATTGTACAATGCTTGTATATGGATAATATAAGAGATTACAACCTTTGCAACTGTGTCACTAGAGTAACATCCACACAGCATGTCTTCCATACTGAGGTGTTGTCCAAACAGGGGCTACTCTCAGAGGCTGTAAAAAAATATCACCTGTCCCAACTACTCATTCTTCTAAGTTTTATATATTGACTACAGTATTTATTTTTAAGAACATGTTATATCTTTGGTGACATCTTAAATGTCTTTTTAAATTTTTGTGATTATAATATATATAATATATATTATTATAGTACATATAATTATATATATAATATAACATTTCTCCCTTCCCTCCAGACCTTTTCTTAATTTTTTTATTAAAAAATTCCACCTCCTCCCCTTCTCCCATTTCCATCCCCCTCCTCCCCCTCCCCCTCCCTCTCCAGTCCAAAGAGCAGTCAGAGTTCCCTGCCCTG
>LOEQ01000745.1:0-14493 GCA_001685075.1 Bramus lutescens | reverse complement strand
CTCATTTGGACCTTGGGAGCTCAGTTCAGTGCTCCAATGTGGGTCTCGGTCTCTATCTCCATCCATCGCCAGATGAAGGTTCGGTCTAAAAGGTTGTCCTCCCCCTCTAAACCTTTTTATACACCCCTCTACTCACCTTCAAATTCATCAGCTCCTTTTTCAATAATTGTCATTTCATGCATCAAAGTATTTGTAAATACATACATATTTCTAAAATACAACCTGTTCATTTCATATACTATTTCTTGCATGTGTGCTTCTATGGTTGACCATTTGGCATTGGACAACCAATCAGTGTGCTCTTCCTCAGGGAAGGCTACCTCTTAATTCTTCCAGCTTTCCTCATTTGCCTACAGTTCTTTCTGTAGGGTTCATGCCTCATGGTCTTTTCCCCATCCAATTTGGCATATACATTGCTGTCATGATTGCTCCGCTCATGTTAGGACAGTCATTTTCGTGAGACTTTGTGGGTGTAGTTCTGACCTTACTAGGATACACAATATGACGCAAATTCCCTTATCCTCTGGCTCTTATACTCTTTCTGTCACCTCTTCTGCAGGGTCCTCTGATCCTCAGGTGCAGGAGTATTTTGTAGATGTGTTCGTTTGGACTGTACTCCACAACCTTGCATATTGATTGATTGTGGTTTTCTGAAGTGGTCTCCATCTGTTGCAAAGAGAAGTTTCTTGGATGAAGAGTGAAGACTATACTTATTTGTGAGTATAAGGACCAATATTTATGTTTGTTATTTGGAATTATACTGGTTTAGTAAATGAGTATTTGTAGATTCTCCTCCAATAACCATTGCTTGACTACCACTGAGTAGTCAGCTAGGTTTCCCATCCCAGGCATGGTCTCTCTATTGTTGTCGGTCTTAAGTCCAACTAGAAAACTGTTAGTTCCTGCCAAGGTGTGCGTGCCACAACTGCATCCTTAGGTTCTCATGTCGTGCTGTTCATTGAGGTGTCCATAGGAGTCATCGCTGGATAGGACTGTTGGATTCCTCCCCCTTTTGGAAGCTTGCATAGAGCCTTCTGGTTCCATAAAATCCAGTCCTCAATGAGGAAGAATTCAGGTCATTTGCAGCTCAGGAATCTCTGGGACCTGTTTCTGAAGTGTATGATGTCTTCAGCAATAGAAACTTACTTTCCACCTCCAAGGAACAACTAAGGGCAACAGCGATAGTTTTTATGTTTGGGGAGTCTCTTGAACAGCTCTGGCCAACAACTCAAGAGAGGGCTTTTCGTGTATAATATTCCAGGTTTTGTTAAGCTGTCTTTGGCTCTTGGAGGGAGCATTCAGTGGCACTTACACCTAATAGCATTCTTAGATTCCTGGAAATAAAATTGTACTTCTTTAGAAACAAAAAGTTGATAGAATAAGGTGTATAGTAAATAAAGCCTCTCCTGGTGCAGGGGAAGCTAAACCATAACATCAGTGATAAGAGAGAAGCACAGGAGGAAATGGAAAAAAGGAAAAAAAAGAAAGGAGGAAAGGGCGGAAGGTCAGCAGGAACTTTATGACTAAAGGCTATATTTCCATAGCATCCAAAATTTTAATAATTCATAATGATATTTTTTTAAAATAACAAAGGGAAGTCAAGGGAAAACCTTGGTTTGCAGGTGTGGTTGATATTCTAGCCTGTAGAATATCTACATAGATTATTCCTTCTTTAGATTTACTGGGATAAAATTGGGAAATCAGATTGTGTAAGTTTAAGGTTACTGTAGATTCTTGATACTATTTTAAGACACAGGGTTGTATTGGCATTGGTAACTGAAGATTCTTCTCAAGTTCATAAAACTTCATTTTGTCTGGAGTAGAGACACAAAGATTTGTTCAAAGTCCTGTGATTAGTAGGAACTAACTCACCAGATAGTAAAGAATGCAGTCATAGCTAATCAAGAGGTATTATAAAATCTGTTTGCCCTACAAGTAAAATGCAGACATTGGAAACTAAGAATTACTTAAAGCAGAAACATCATTAAGTTTTGAATATACTGACCAATAAAATATGTAGTTCAAGAGATGTAGGATACCTCCTTTAAAAAAAATTTTAAAAAAAGCAAATCTTTACATCTTAACCACCCGAATGGGATCCTACAAGTAAAATCTGACAAGAAAAAACATCTTTGCAGAAAAATTGAAACCGTCTGTCCCAAAAAAATGCTCACTAGCAATTTTATATGTAGAGCTTTTAAATGTATATTTGTATGCATAGTAGGTACATTGGTAATATTTGAAAATTATACACAATTACATAGCTAGAACAGCCTATAAAAATATGTCATCTTAACATTATGGTAATGCTTATTTGGCTAAATCCCTGAATGGAGAATGAGGCAAGTAAAACTGATACACAACTTGGAAATCTATTTTTATCTCACAATATATGTCTCAGAGGAAAAATGCCATCTCAAGCTAAATATAATCAAAATAAACATTTGTTGAACATTCACAAAACATTAGACACAATCCTTAGCATTATATGTGTATGTTTGTGTATGTGTATGTATGTATGTGTGTGTATATAACTTATAAAAGTCACACATCCCTTCCAAGTAGACATTGTGTCATAGGTAATGAAATAAAATTTCATTTGTTAAGTAAGAAAGTATCAAGACTGTTTCCAAGCCAAAGGGTTCAACTCCATGGCCTCTGCATCAACCACTATTAAATGTAGAGTAGTCCTGTCTGGCCAACTCTCTAAGCACACTCCCAGATTGCTTTTTATAAGTTTCCAAGTAGATAGAAAACTATTTCACCCCAAAAACTGAGCCTCAGATTTGCTCATTTATGTTTTTGTGTTCTAATATGGAAGGCTTTTATGATACTAATCCCAAAAGTAGAGCTTTTTTTCTGCTGGATTTAATTCCAAAGATATAATAACTAACTTGATTAAACATCTCTGTGGCCTAACATGCTGCAGCTTGGAATGCCACACCGCTATGGTTCTTAATTCTACTGCGAGCGCCTTTCCCTTTCAGGTTTAACTGCATAACCGATTAAAGACTCCACACAAAGGCAGGTGACTCTAGAGGGAAACACCCAATTATGTAGTTTCCAACTAGTAATTATCTAAAATTAATTGCTGCTCTATGAGTTTTGATCATACCAAACAATATTTACAACTACGATTTCATTCCAAGGACACTCTTTCTCTCCTTGGGCATCTAGACATCAGTTCAGGCATGCCTTCTGCCTACAAAATGTGTTTAACTTACAGTACAGTTAAACAAAGTTTCATTAACTCTAAAGGGAGTTATCTGAACAAAAAATATATGCAACTGTGTGAAAGAAATAACACGAGGAAGCCCAAGGGTCCTTATGAAAAACACATCAGCCTTTCCTGTGTCCACTTAGGTCAACATCTATGGCTCCCATTACAAAGTCTACTGCTCCTATTGGTATAACTGCATCAAAGAAATCAAGTGCTCCTTTTCCATGCTTTCTTCAATCCCCCATCTCCTGTCTGCCTTCAAAAGATAAGAGATCTAAGATCCTGTCCATTTAAACAATGAGTCAAGTCAGCCATTTCTCCAGTCTCTCAGGATTGTGGCTTTTCTGTGTTCTCTTTTCCCACTAAAATAGACTTTTGAAAGTGAAGACTGGAGCTGATTATCAAAGAGTCTTTGTAGTTATTAAGCACAGGAAACTTGTGTCTCCGATGCCTATCACATTATTTAATAAGAAAATATAATTACTGCAAAAATTGTTCTCTGTTTGAAACCAGTGACCATTTCTATCACATATCTTTTTGAAATAATGATTTATGATGAAACACCCTCAAAAGTGTTTACCAAATACTCACTGGCGACAGAGCACAATGATAAGGGTACAATCAAATGATATTTGTCTAGGGTCCCTGACATTCTTGGCTTTAAGATGGGTATCATTAATATCAACAGACATGAAAAGAATTGTCTAAACTAGCATTAATTTCCCTAGACTCCTAGGCACTGTTTATCTGATTTTCATAATTAAGACAAAAATGTGTTCATTTAACCTAATGAGATCCAATCTGACAAACAACCTTTGTCGTCCTGACATTTCACTGTTGAGTCAGCCCCACCCTCCTCCATTCCTCAGAGTTCTGGGTTCACTGTGAAACAAACAGAAGAGTTTTAACCATCTCATTATCATTTTAGCGGGAAGGATTTGGCCTGTGCCTCCTTTCTAATCTGATCTGTTCCAGAATTGCCTCTTGCAAGTCAGCTTCCTCATCCCCCCACAAACCCCTCACTACCAACCCCTTCTGCATCCTTTGACCTTTTCTCCTCAGGGTTCATACCAGACTCTCACTCAGAGTCTGAATACAGAGCTAACAGAGCTGTCACCCTTAGCAATGGGATCATCTGCCATTTTGGAATCCAAATAACATGAATGAATATCCAGCTAGTTTTTAGGAATTGCCGCTTTTGATCAAAATATTTACTTGATTAAATAAAAATCAGTGACAGAAACAGATATCATGCATACTCTCTCTCACACACACACACGTGTGTGTGTGTGTGTGTGTGTGTGTGAACTTTCTTGAATTATTTCTTCTGAGGCATCCCTTTAGAAAAGTTAAAGGGGTTGGAAATTAGTGGCTAGGTTATGAAAAATATCCCTATGAGCAAACATCTCCATGTCCAACCTTTGGAGAGAGTGGTGGGCAGGATGAGATGGGGTGAAATGCGGAAAATATGGACAATCGTCTACAAAATAAGAAAAGAATTGCTGGGGTGCCAAAGATCTTTCACACAGAGATGCTCATGCCCCACAGGCTGCAGAGGAACTGGGGAGACACAGAAGGTTTTCTACTCCCAAAGTGAAAGCTGGCAATACACAGTGCACACATTGAAAATGCAACAATAACTATCTGTGCAAGGCAGCGCCGTTTAGAGAAACAGACAGCTTAGAAAAAGGAATTTTCAAGGTGGCGTTACGCAATAGGCTTGGAGCAGTGTAATAATGACTGTAATAATATGTCAGCAGAGATCCTAGTAGTTTCTCAGCAGAAGAGGGATTCCTTGGCAGTCCCCAACTGGTGCTAAAGGTTTAACGCTACATGGGGAGTTGTTCATATTGAATCTATGCTGAAATTCTAAAGAAGCTGGAGAGCTGGAGTCTCATGTCTGCAGACAATGAAAAAGACAAAAGGGCAATAAATGGATTTGCTCAAGAGGAGGAAGAAGAGAACTATGCACATTGCTCTTTCCATCTTTGAGCATCTTTCTGTAAGGGCCACCCCAGGGGTGTTGTGGGAGCTCAAAGCAGTTTCTTTATTCATTAACCAATAAAAGCTACACATATACAGGACTTCCCATATCACAGGGGAAGGTGTGGCCCACTTTGAGGGTGGGTCTTTCTCCCTCAGTTAATCAACTCTGGAAATGCTCACACACACACACACACACACACACACAGGCACACCTAAAGGTGTGTGTCCTAGGTGATTTAAATATCAGTCTGACATCAGGACCAACCATTACCTTTTCCATATGCTCTTCTGGTGACCTGAACTTATATAACCAATTCTACTGCCATTGGTGTGTGGTCCTTGAGTCACAGTACGCTCTAGTCTCCAAGTTCTTAGACAGAAAGAAGCCTTGGTGAGCCCAGGATCACCATGGCAATCTATCATTATTTCTAATTATTATTTACACTTGCACAGAAACCATGATGTTTCTCCCCAGACTGAGTTTGCAAAAAAATATCTTGCTCATATAGATCAGAAATTTCTCTGGAAATAATTCTTAAAAGACCGTCTAGGGAGTACAATAAATTTTCAATGGGAAAAAAATGAAAATTAGAAAGATCCACCAAGCAGAAGCTAATGTGATTTTTATAGGTTGTAGCCTAGAGATCTCAGCTCTATTCATTGGATCATTTTGAAAATCATTTTCAAACTAAATTTGAAGAAATTGTATTAGATAAAGTTTATGTTTTCTCTAAGCTTGATTACCAACACTGTATCCCAGGCATCTCCAACCACATTCCCAAGTACTGGGGCTTTGCCAAGGTTTCTGAGTCTCCTTCCCCAATTCAAAGATAAGATTTGCATAAAAACAAGTGCAAAATGGTAAGTACATTACACATTTCTCTGAGGCCCATTGCTTGATTTATTCGCGCTGTTAAATACAGAATCCAGGGTTTGCCTTTTAAATTGTTCCTCATAAGCAATCTAATTAATATCTTATCTCTGGGCAGTACAATCTCATAAACCAACCCCCAAAGAGGGGCTCCTGCTCTTTGCCTTAGAATCTGGAGAATACAGTCAACATCCATTTATAAAAGTGGGAACGTTAATAAATGAAACTGCGAAACTGCATCCCCCGCTGGGCCAAGGCCTTGCCAAGGAAAGTTATTCTATGAATGAAAACCTAAAGGGCAGTGAGTCCCCAGTGCCGGAGGAGAGTTCTGAGGAGAGCCTCCCTGAAGAAGGACTCCTACACAGATGCTCATTAGAATTATCTCAAGTGCTACGGAAACGCACTCATTCTGAGTGCTTCTTTAAACCACAGACTCAGATTCTCAGGCAGTTACCCCAGAAATACTTTCCCCTCCCCCATGTCTGCTCAGCCCCATCCTCTCTCTCTCTCTCCATTGTCTCATGTAATCCAGACTGACCTTGAACCACATCCAGTTCTTCACTGTGGAGCTGAGGGTTGGACACAGGACCTCATGCTACTAGGTAAGTACTCTGCCAACCAAACTACATCTTCAGCCCCAGGAACATGGATTTTCTTAAAGCTGCCCAGTGATTTTAATGGCATACCAGATAGGGAGCCCATTGATTAGGAGATGCATGTCTCAAATGCAGATGCCAATCAATAGCTCCAGCACCAGAAATAAAAAAGATTCACGCATAATATGTGCACGTATCAGAAGAGTACATCGGGGAAATAACTGTTCATCTGAGTCATTTACACAAGTGAATAATTTATAAATTAAAACTCATTAAAAAAAGAAAGAAAAGAAAACGCTGAAGTAAAACCACAAATGAGACAGAAAAAGAAAGAAATGTATGTCATTGGGACACCATTCAGGTCTCATGAGTCAGAAACTGTGAAGACAGGGACCAGCAAGCTACCTTACACGGCCACCAGGGTGATTCTGAGATGCGTAGACATTTAGATGACACTTGGGCCAAAAGCCAGCAGGAGACTGCTTCCTCATCTAGCCCTTTGCAAGGGAACATAAAAGCAAAGAATTTCACTCTTTGGAGATGGTGACAGTGACTTGCAGAAGAGAGGCATGCTGGGAGGAGGGACACATGCCCAAGATGCTCAGAATATCTCTGTCCAAGAAGAAACAAAGCGTGCACTTGAGAGGGAGCATTTCAAACCCACGTCGCTGGCCAACTTTTGTTTCTTGACATTTGAAAAAGACCTTTTAGAGCTTTCAGCCATCTCCGCTGGGTGAAAGCAATGAACTTAACTAACGTGCTGTTTTATTTGTGTGGATCTCCCTCTTGTTCGAATAGGAAAAGGACAGAGTTCTTTTTCACCCCTTTATTGCTTCTCCCCACACCCTCCTGCTCCTGCAAGCCTAGGGGAACTTAAATGGTGCTCTATATCTACCATTCTAACCCAAAGAACCTTGAATATTTCCATCACCATGCCTCTGAGGACGCTTGTATAGCATCTCCCCTTCACGTCCCCTCCCTCATTTTACATTACAGACAGACAGTGTCACGGTCTATGTGCTGTGTTCGTCTTCCCAGTATGTATTGATAGAGTATGATATTTATCTCCCCAAATTAATTTGCAGCCCCCAGAGATAGCAGCCCATGGAGAATGCACCCCTAAACACACCTTGCTCAGACTTGTAAGTGCAGTCTGTTCAAATACTATACACACGGATGTCCTACTGGTTTCTCTAGGTCAGATTACATCTAGATTAGTAGTTAAATGAAACATGAGGAAGAAACCCAAAGTCTGTTCACTTTGGACACACTCATGGCTGTGGTGGCACAGTACTGGAAGCTATAGAGGGACTCGGGTTTTCAATGGATCTTAGTGGCCACTGAGAAGCTTAGCAGAGGTCTGCAGAGAAGCAGAACACAGGTCTCTCCACTCACCCCACATCTCCCCACCAAGCACTCTCTCAAAGCACACAGCACAGCTCTTTCAACAAAGAGAAACAGCTCCCTATTAACCCAGTTTCTCCTTTGCTCGGCCCAATTTGTTTGTTAAGTCATTTTAGTTCTCCACATGCAAGTCCCAGCCAGATGCAGCTCAGGCACAACTGTCCTCTGGCTGCAGAATGGGAGGCACTACCCATCCTCTACCTTCTGGGATGAGCCTGCAAGCCAGTTTATTTCTCAATCCTTTGTACTGGCTTTGCCTGGATTCTGGGTTTTCCTATAAAAGGAAACTTTGAGATTTTGTGTAAACCTCTTCCCCTGAAGTCTGCCTGCTGAAATGGCTTTTGTTTCACTGTGATCACAGTCTATGTAAGGAGCACAGTTTCCACTTCCTTAGGAGGAGGGTTTGAATATCCACACACACCTCTTTAGTGCTATGTGACCTCTGTGGCCTGTGTGCTATTCTGAAACCTGAGAAGAGTGATTTCTGTTGTGAGTATGGTCTTCTCAACACAAACATCTGAAGTCAACGTGGAAGGGTACAGAGAAGGGAAGAAGAAAGAACCAGAAGTTGTGTTAGTCTCCTGGTGAGTGCTGCTGCAAAGTTTTGCTGGTAGAACAATGTAGTTCTACCAGCAGCGAAGCTCTGTATTCTTCCCATCTGCATTTGTTTCCAGTTCTAAATATGAAAAGTGAAGGTGGAGTGAAAGAAGACAACACATTAAACAGCCATTGACAACAACAGTAAGCTCCAATCAAAAAGTAATGCCAGCCTAACTTCCATGATAGCCACGTACTCGGAATCATGGACTTGGGTGTAGTTCAGAAGTAAATTCCAGTGCTTTAGTCGGTGGCCTCAGACTGCAATTCTGGGTCATTATTCAGAACATGACATGATACAGTAAGACCATTGCGGAGGCTCAAAGAGAATGCACAGAGAGCCTCCTGCCGTGCTGTAAGAAGGGTAAGATGAATGAATGACTGCCATGCCTTTGATAGCAATGATGCATTCACTCACTCATTCGGAGCTAGCCAGAAGAAGGTGAGCAGTACCACATGTACCACACAGATAACTTTGCTGTGACAATCCGATCACATCTGCAAGCAGATGTTTTTCTGACAGCCCAAACTCAAGCTATAAGTGTTTTAGGAAGTGGGGAGGAAGAGATTTGTCTTAGAAAATAAAGCAGAATCATCCCTATGTAAAGTGGCTGAAAAGGGAATCGCAATTAGGAGGCTCCTGTCATCTCTTTGCGAATCCCCTTCATTGCAATCAAACTGCAATTGAGTGGCTGGGTAACTTTGACCTCATCCCTTGGATGATCAGAGGACAGAACTGACTTATAAACGGTTAGCATGAAAAAATACCGCAAGCTGTAAACAGACGAGAACCAAGGCGCATCTGCAGATATTTCTGAGGATCTCCCAACTTTGGATGTGTTGTGTGTCTCTTACAACTCCTTAAGTCAGCAGGGACCAATTAGCAACCCCGCTGCACCGGAATGAAGCGCAGACTTGTGTTGATGGTGCACTTAATGAGCTTGTTTGAGAAGTTTCAGGTCCCCCAGCTTCATGTCAACCTTCAACCTTCACTTAGCACTTCTACCATCAGGGCCCAAAAATAAGAGATCATGCTGGCAAGGCTAATGCAGCCTTGAATTTTGCCATTAGCCTACCTATCAAAGGCCAGAGCAAATCACAGAAGCAAGTAGCCCTTGGTTCTTTACCTCAGCTTCTGCTACTACGAGGTTAGTGAGAAATTAAGAACCAGAGGCGCTATCAGTTGGTGGCTGTCTTTGATGCATTCGAGCAGACGAATAGATGTGTGCACATCACCTGGACTAGTAGACGCCTTCCTTTCCGAGTGGTGCTTTCAGATTCCAAGAGGGAGTTTATAAACAAAGTGGACTCACCATCTTAGGAATCTGCCAAGTCATTCTGGAAAAGCCAGGAAAGAATGCCCATGTCCGTGCTCAGGATACTGAGTGTGTGTGGGACCCTCTTTGTAAGTGTGTCTTGGAGCTAGGGTGTGGAAGAGGTAGAGGAGGCAAGATTGCCATGCCTCACTCCAGAACCAGGAAAATGAGGTTCATTTGCTTTCGCTTTTCTGTTCTCTTCCTTTGCTTTCAGGCTCCCTTATTCTCCACTAAGCCTATTACATGCCTCTGCTCTCGTCACACCCTTTTCAGAGGGACGGTCGACAAAATATCTTTGCCGATTCACTAATCAAGTGACCAAGCAAGTGTCATTATTTGCCAAGGTCTTGCTGTGCACACAGTTACCTTTCCTACCTGCTGCCCCAACCACTGTCCTCCCCCACTCCCCCACTAACACCCATTTGGTGGATGACTCTTCTCCTTCCCCCTCAACTAACTCTCACCTAAAATGTCTGAAAAATGCTTTCAGAACATAAATCTTCATGACTTGCTATCATCCAGGGTAGCCACCAACCAAGAATGGACTCAACCAGCTTATGACAGAAGCCTAAAGTGATTTATTTCTTGAATGTCAATGTACATTTTAAACACACAAATAAAAGCACATGTACAATGGCCCTATTTTACAGTGCATAACCACCTAGGACTTTAATGTGCAAACAAGTATCCCAAGCCACCACACTGAAATGACCCAGGACAGTAATAACTCTTCTGTGATACAGGAGCCACAGAGAGTACCTGGAGAGCTGGGGGTTGTCTTAGGGTTTCTATTTCTGTAAAGAGACACCATGACCACGGCAACTTTTGTAAAGGAAAATATTTGACTGGTGCTGGCTTACAGTTCAGAGGTTTATCCCATTATCATCATGGCAAGGAACATGGCAGTATACAGGCAGACATAGTGCTGAAGACATAGCTGAGAGTTCTACATCCAGATAGACAGGAAGAGGGAAGTGAATGAGACACTAGGCCTGGCTTGAGTATCTGAAACCTCAAAGCCCACCCCTAGTGACACACTTCCTCTAGTGAGGCCATACCTACTCCCACAACACCACACCCCTAATAGTGCCACTGCCTAAGAGCCTATTGGAGCTGGATTCATTCAAACCACCCCAAGGTTTTTACCATTAATCATCAGGTGTGTCTATAGCTGCCAGCTTTCCACCCCATCATCTTTCATATGATATCATTCCTCTACCCAAACCCAGCTCCAAGATTTTCTGGATTAAAACCATACATTCACTCAATATACTTCTATCCCAAAACACTGCCCCATTTTGTCTAATTCGTTCTTACCGGTTCATTTACAACAACACTAGAGACTCCTAAGATTTATGGTCTGTGCTTTGTTATTCAACATTACCTTAAATTTCTACTGCTTTTCATAAAATAGAATCAGTAGGAATTAAGCTAAGTTTAAATAGATTATGTGGTTTATCTGTGTTACAGCTCTTTCTTAAAGCTTTAGAGAATTCTTTAACCTACCTTAATACGTCCCTTCTCATCATTCCTGAGTCACTTATATGGAAGCAATTACATCTTCCTCACCTGTCTATGGGATTCTTAGTTTCATGTTTATTATTTGTACTTTGCAAACCAAATTGTGAATTCCTCACAGAGGAACCCTGTCTTTATGTCTATATTATTTCCAACAGTACATACCCAAACGTTGACTACATTCATAAGTGTTTATTCACCTAGCATTTCATTTTAACTAATGTTTCATCTATAATATGGGCTCTGGGTCAAAAATAAATTTTGTGATTCCAAAAACATACATAAGTTAGCATAGATTTGTGATAGTGCTAAGGGAATTGGTCATAGAAATAGTAGCTCAGAGACAACAATATGAAGAGGGAAAATATGGCAATGGGGAAAGGAATTGAAAACCAAATCCTGCACAAAAGGGGAGCCAGACACCAGACAAACACACGAGGATGTGTTTGTCCTGCAACAGTGTAATCCTCCTACTGGGAACATTTTACACAGAATTCTCCGGAGCAGCTACCCAGAGTGTATACTGGTTACTGGGTAGTCAGTGTCAGTACTACGCTAAATCTTCATATTGTTTTATACATATGCCCGAAGATTTACAGCCAGCATCTCCACTTAGCAGATGAGAAAGCTAAGCCACAAAGAGAACATGGAGCTGAAGGTCATAGGACTGGTGACTGGTAAACCTGGGACCTGAGTTTTGACATCCAGCCCTGGAGTCACACAAGGTAGCAATAGGCACACAAGAAGGCTTTTCTTAACTATTTTTTCTCTTTAGTATTTTCCCTTAAAGGGAAAAACTTATGCAAGAGAATCTTTACTTGGCAAGGCCTCACCATGCTGTGCACAGAGCCACCCTTCCTACCTGCTGCCCTCAGCTGCTGCCGCCACCCTTGCTCTCACCCACTCACCCCTGTCCACCACCTTTGTGGGCAACTGTTCTCCTTCCCCCTCCATTGGCTCCCATTGAAAATGTTGTCTGACTAATGCTTTCAGAATATAAATCTTCAGATTTGTGTTTCAGACCTCAAAGTTCAAAGCAGCTGTTTCCACATTAACATTTGTTTTGTTTTTAATTGACTTGAAACGCACTGATGGCAAACAAGTATGACAATAAATTTAGAAAGTGGTTGAGCCTCATTCTATCCTGGAAGAAGTGACTTTGCATCAACACTCATCCAAGCACCATGGGTTTTCTGTTATCTCTACCGTAACATAATTCTGAAATTGTTTCCTTAATAATGTACTTTGCAGCTGTATCAAAAGTCCTATCCCCTTTCACCCTAGGAAAGGAGGTCTGAAAGCTGATCTAAATGTTATTCGGGTGTCTGGATTGGGCTTCCCACCCAACTATTGACAGCTCATCAAAATGGAAAGCATTTCAATTTACAAAATATTTTATTATGGTTTTAATAAGTATAAAATTACTCTCATTAGATTTACAACTTGAAACGGAATAAGCTAATGTCACACTGTGGCTATTTTTTTTTTTAATCAGTGGCTTTAACTGTAACAAGCTTACCTAGGTCTTTACTTCCTAACTGTATCTCACTGTCCCTGCTCAGTGGAAGGGGCAGAGGGGACTCTGCTCACTCCTACCATCTCAGGATTCTGTCTGTGAGAATGCCACTCTTTTACGTCTTCATCCTTTTAACTGAGGGAAAAGAGGGTTCAGGGTCATTGTTGGCTACTGTGTGATGGGCCAGGGGCGGAGCTTCACAGGCCCCGCCCAACCTGAGCATTTCCCTAGGATGGAGAAAACAAAAACGGGTGATGAGCACCAAAGACACTCTTCACACATTTCTGTCACTAAGTTCATCAAAGTTTTAAATAAGCCTTAGCAACTCATAAGCTTCAAACAGATTTTAGTCTTTAAAATGGACTGCAAGAACAGAAGAAAAGTATTTTTATAACCTTTTAGATGGAAATTAACTTCTTTAGGAGAAAATTCACCCTGTTAGCTTTCTTTTGACTCTGACAAAATACCGGAAACATAAAGATAAAAGGTTTACTTTGCACTCCTGTTTTGTTGTTGTTGTTGTTTAAATATTTACTTATTTATTATGTATACAATATTCTGTCTGTGTGTCTGCCTTCAGGCCAGAAGAGGGCATCAGATCTCATTTAAGATGGTTGTGAGCCACCATGTGGTCACTGGGAATTGAACTCAGGACCTTTGGTAGAGCAGGCAATGCTCTTCCGCTGAGCCATCTCTCCAGCCCATGCACTCCTGGTTTTTGAAGAGTCAGTTCACAATCACTGCGGCCAGACTGGTTAATAGGCAAGCACATCCCGCCTGGGGAGTAAGCCCTTCAGCAGTGGGCCAAGAACTAAATAAAATTGAGGAAGAAGATCAGAGTCCCCCAGTCCCAAAGGCCCGCCTCCAGGGACTGAAAACCTCCTAAAAGGCCCCTCTCAGCTTCCCACCACCTGCCCAGGGCACCTAGCTGGGAAGAGAAGCTTTGGGACATCCACAGCTACACTGTGGCACTTAGTGGGAAGCATTATCAAGGTTTTGTTTATGGGGAACTTTTAACTGTTAAAAGCAATTAAAAATAAAGTATCCAGTTCCATAGAGGTTAAGACATAGATCACATCAAACATGCTCAGAAATGATTCAGACAGGATGTTTAAATATTTAAATACTCCCAGGTAGTCAAAATAATCCCCATGTGTTCTCAAGAAGAGAGAACTCTGAGTAACGACTGTAAAGTTAGATACAATCCTACTTATTTTAAGTCACAATGTTTTTACCTTCAAGATATGAAAAACAAAGTCTGGGAAGGCTCAAAGTGATTTATTTAAAAAAAAAGCCACTCTGGAAATGGTACAATCAAAGAGTCCCATATTAAGCAAAATAAGTCAGATATAGAAAGACAAATAGCATGCTTTCTCTCATCCCCAGGCTCTAGAATTAGATAGACAAGCAGGCAGACAACAGAGACAGATAGACGGATAGACAGACAGACAGACAGACAGACAGACAGA
>LOEQ01000744.1:608254-622771 GCA_001685075.1 Bramus lutescens | reverse complement strand
GCCCTTCTGGACCTACTATGTTCCTGCCCTTCTGGACCTACTATGTTCCTGCCCTTCTGGACCTACTATGTTCCTGCCCTTCTAGACCTAGCATGCTCCCGCCCTTAGGATATTAGGATATTAGGATAAGACGGGAAATTATTACAAGCAAGGTATTTATTTAGCCAATTTTGTGCACTATTCTGAAAGTACCTCTAGAGTTTGGCTTTCAGAGAGATCACAGACAGTGTATGAGGAAAAGGTGTCTCTAGGTGGGCCCAGGACCCTGGTTATCGCCAAAGTAATTGTGCGACCCTTGAATTAGAAATCCTTGCACCACGTGCTTAGAAAGGCAAATGCTATCATATCTCCAAAGGCTGTCATATAAAAGATAAAAAATGTTTACAATGCTGGGAGCAAGTCTCCTGGAAGGACAGAACTCACAGACTCAGTTGTCCAGCATGTAAAATAGTGTTATGGAAGACACTACGGTGGTTCCAACTAACAATCCAAACACAGACAGACACCCAAAGGAAATGGAGTCACGTTGATGAGCAATCTGCCAATGGCCAAGGAATGGATAAAAACCATGGTATATCTATCTACACAACAGAATATTATTTATCCACAAAAGAATGAAATTTGGTCTCTTACAGCAACATGAATAGAACGGGAGGACATTACATTAAGGGGTCAAAGTCGGGCTCAGAAAGACACATGTCACGTGTTCTCATATTTATACGTTGACTTCATGGAGGTGGACAATGGAATCATGGCTATAGAGCCTGGGAATGATGTGGGTGAGGGAGGGTGGAGAGAGGATGGTTAACACTTCCAGAGAGCTGTCGGGCATGAGGAATGGCTTCTGGTGTAGTAAGGCACACCAGAGTAACTGTTGTTGACAGCTGAGTATTTCAAGACAGCAGCAGGTAGACAGGATACGACATGTCCCCAATGCACAGGAACAGCAAGTGTCCCGGGTGACAGATATGCCAAATGCCACAACTGGTCATACAACATACATCCAATAGTTTTTATATGTCACACTGTATTTCATAATTACATACAATCACTATATGTTGATTAGAAAATAATAATAAGCAGGCATGCGGTTACATGTCCTGAATCCAGTCCTAGAAAGGTTGACACAGGGGGATCAGGAGCTTGAACATGACGATTCCTCAGCTCAGAACACTAAGACAAACAATAAACAAAAATAATTTTTAAAATGCAGTCCCTCCCTGCATTGTCCAGGAGTAGGGGTTAAGAATCTCTTCCTAGTAAATCCCTCAGGCAATTCTTCCACTTTCTCCAGATGAAGAACCTCAGGATTCTTTTCTAAAAAGTGTTTGTATTTATGTAGGAGGGTGCAGGGGGGTTCATGTGAGTGTATTTATGTGTGTGTGGGGTGTGCATGTGAGTGTATTTATATGTGTGTGGGGGGTGTACATGTGAGTGTATTTATGTGTGTGAGGGTGTGTGCAAGTGAGTGTATTTATGTGTGTGTGTGAGGGGGTGTACATGTGAGTGTATTTATGTGTGTGTGGGGATTGTGTGTTTGTGAGTGCAGTTATCCATGGAGACCAGAAGGGAGCAATGGATCCCTGGAGCTGGAGTTTCAGGTGGGAGGTTCCAAATGGGTCCTGGGAACCCAAACTCGGGTCCTCTGAAAAGCAGGTGTGGGTCTTAACCCTTGAGCCATCCTGCCCTGAATGTCAGCATCACTATCACTGAGTGGGCCTGCTGAAAAGAGTTAGGATTTACACACACCTCTCAAGACCACCCTCTTCGGTGTACCCTTCATGTGTGGGCCACCGCAGCCAGGAGGACCTATCCTCTTCAGAAACAATGTGACAGCATGGGACATCCCTTAAACAGGGAGTGAGAAACCTAAGACTTCTCCTGACTCTCCATTTCAGATTGCTAAGCAAGCCAGCCAGGCTGACTCACAGAGAGAGAGGGAAGGAACCCGCCACTCTGGGCTCTTCTGTGTATGTGAATCAAAAGGCCAGCTGAACCGCTGGTAACTGTCCCCAGGTCAGAGGGGAGACCAAAGTCTGCATTCCCTGAGGTCAGAGCGGAAACCAGCATCAGTACCTCTCGAGGTCAGAGGGGAGACCAACAGCGAGACCAATGGCTTTTCTGCAAGCAATTCTTTTCAGAAAGATGTGTTACACCTGAAGGCTTCTTCTGTGCCTGGGGAAGACTTTCACCTTCAACCAGAAATGGGCAGACCAGACCGTTTACCCACCTTTCTTTCATCTGGCAGCCTTAACTCACGTGTGTACATGCAACACACACACACACACACACACACACACACACACACAGGACTAACTCACTGGTGAAGAAATTGGATCTCTTATCAGAAGAACAGGACAAAGCCCTTGTGTATTTTATCCTAAATCAGTGTAGACAAAAGAACCTCCCTCCTTTTTCAAGGTGAACAAAGACTTCCATTTTCTGTGGCTGTCTTTGGAGGTTTGGTTATTACCAAGTGAATGGCAGTGTTTGCCCAGTGAGGGCTGAAAAGCTGCCTGCACTATAGCTCGGTGCTGCCCTCACTGAGTCTGCTCCAGGCTCTCCTGCTTATCTTCACTCGGATGATTCCATCAGAGCCTGGGTGGTCTCTGCTTCTCCTACTGACCGGGAAAACTGAGGAACGAAGAGCACACATTCCAGTTATTGGCTGGTGTGCCCTGTGCCCCAGCCTTCCCAGCTCTTTCCACTGTTTCTAGTGGTCAATGATTTACCCTGGAATGGGGGTGGGGAGACCTGAAGGAGCCTGAGGGAAAAGGAGAGGTGTGTGTGATAATCTTCCAGGGCTTGTTCATCTTATTGGCAAATGCGGGAAGTGCAGGGAACCCCAGAAGCACAGTTTCTACACTTTCTGAATAATAACAAAACCAAGGAATTTATGCCTGAGATGCAGATTTCTCTAGGGCATGGTATGGAGTTTGGGAGGCTTCAGACCCTTTGACAACACTACCTACTGCTGTAAGCTGTGCCCAGGAGGCTGTGGGTTCACTTTCACAGAAAATAAAGTGGTGGGACCACACCTCTGAAACTACAGTGCAGGGATGAGGAGATCCCAGCAACCTCTGGGGTCCTTAGGCAGAGCCATTACAGAGCCCACCCTGCACCCCTTCAGAGCCAGTCTCAATTTCCTGTGTTACATCCCTCTTGGAGACAGACACGAAACTCGGAGGACCGGCTGAAATGAAAACCTCAGAGCAGGGAAGACCCCGGACCTGTGTGAGACAGATGATAAGCACTCAGGTATGCCTGTGCTCGGGGTCTTCTGGAATATTCAGAAATGCCCACCCAGCCTTTGCTGTGACAGGGCACTGGATGGCTTTAATGTCCGCACACCTGCCTCACCTCATTTTACTCCCAGAGCCTTTGCGATGGAAAAGCAGGATCCATCAAACTACTTTTACCAAGAGGCAAAGGAAGACTCAGGACAAGATGACTCACTCAGGGTGACATGGCAGAAAGTACAGTTGGCAATAAATCAGGGTACAAATGCTGACGGCACTTTTTCCCTCTCTGCTGCTAAATTCCATCCTCTGTCAACTTCTCATCCTCGGCTGCCTTCCACCCCTTTCTCAGGTGGCTGGAAGCTTCCTGCTCATAGATCTCCTGTCTTTCCCAAAGCAACCTACGAGAGCTGTCTGCTCAGAGAGGCAGAACACAACTCCCACTCTTTAACTGTGGGTGGGGTGCTCTTTCCTCCTGTGGGGAAACAGCGTGGAGGGGATAGGAAAGGAACAGCTGTGCCATGGAGAGATCTAACAGTCGCTGCCCCAGGCAGGGCCGAGGTCAGGGAGAGTGGCAGGGGCTGCTGGGGTGGAAACTTGTGCCACTGTGCTCTTCTTTCCCAAAACAAATCTCACTCAAATCCTGAGAAAAATCATGAGAGGGAAGTAGTGCTCCCCAGCATTCTTCAAGAGAATCAATGTCATTAAAAATTAAAAATGTCTATGAAACTGCCACAGCCAAGAGTAACCCAAGGAGATGTGATGGCTGAATAGAGCGCAATGGTCTGATGGGCTCTTGCTAGTGATAAGTGTAACTGTCCTCCCTCCATCACAGAAACTTCTCTTTGCCATAGATGGAGACCATCGCAAAATATCAGAAGTAGTCAAATGCAGAGGACAAGTGGCTGTGGGGAGCCCAGTCCCAGTTGATAGATCCAGAACACAGCTTCTGAACCTAAGGCTCAGGGAACGTTGTAGAAGAGGGGGTGGAAGAATTCTAACAGCCAGACGGCCAGAAACTTGGAGTTCGTGTCCTAAAAGTGACAGGAAGTGTTTCCCATGATACCAAACAAGAACCCCAGTAGACACACTGACACGGAAGAGGGAACTTTCATGGGACCCCAGTCCTGGACACAGAACTACAGGTAACTAAGGTATGCTGACAGGGAAGAGGGAGGGACAGTCTTCCCAGGCACAAGCACTCTGATTGGCTAGCCAACACCAAGTGGTCAGCCCTGAGACCATATACATACAAATAACACAGAACAGAAACACAGGTTGTATTTCTGTTTTTATAAAGCATATGACAAAAGAAGGAGAGACCATGAATTAAGGAGGGAAGGGGGTACAAGAAAGGGATTGGAGGGCAGAAAGAAAGGGGGATGTGATGTCATCATGATTTAAAAAAAATAAATTAAAAACACTGAGGAACATGGGCCTTAGTTGATGATATTAGGACTATTGCCTGGCTTCTTATAACAAATGAAACTATACTTACACATTAATAATTTGGGAAACTGGGTGTCAGGAATGGAGCTTACTGCATTATATCTCAATTTCTGTATTCTAAAAGTGTTTTTATATTTCTAAGTAAAGCTTATAAAAGAATAAAAACAACTACAGAAATACCTCCAGGAGCGCTCCAGGTCACAATAAATCAAGTTCAAGGTTCTCTGTAGCTTCAGAGATGTCAGTAACACTGATGGCTAAAATGGAACGCAATCAGCTGAGCAGTCAGGCTGAGGAGTCTTGAACAGGGCAGTCTCCACTCCAGGGACCAAGCGCTTGAATATTATGTGCAGCGTTAACACCCAAACTCTCTGGAGCGGGACGTTAGGGCCACTTCCTGATCCCACTGCACCACTGCGGTGTTTCTCCCAAGGCCTCTGCTTGTCCCGCACACCCTGCTTAAATGAATCCTGCTTGTCCCGCCTCTCCAAATCCAACCCGACTGACATGGTCCAGTCCAGGACACCCCGGGTTCTGACACTGCTCTGCGCTTCTGAGATAGCGTACGTGGGTCAGAGGTTTCCTTTACCATATCCTTGCCCACCAATTCTAACTCAGAAACTGCAAAACAGGGGTGGGGAACTACGCTGGGGATCCTGGGAACTGCAATTTGAGACAGGTTCAAGATGTGAAGCGGCATTCAGGAGGCGAGAGACAAGCACTCACAGTGAGGACTCTTTAACGTCCATCAGAGTTATGGTGTGGCTGGTCATGTGACCTACCGAACACAGAGAGTGGTAAAATGCTCATAAAACAGGAGTCCGAAACTTCTCTGGGAACATGGGGTCATTTGTTCTAACTGCTGGTCATTAAAGAGGATGCAGTTGATTCACAGCTGGAAGGTTACACAAGTCCAGCCTCCTAAGGGCTTCTCCATTTCATCTATGTACAGATGTGCATGTGTGTGGTCTCTGTGGGTGCACACATGTATGTATACATGTGCAGTCAGAGGACAGCTGCAGGCATCACTCCTGCGGCTCTGCCTACCTGTGTTGCTGCTGTTGTTTGGCGTCAGGGTCTCTCTCCAGCCTGGGACCCACCCCATGCACTACGCGGTCTACCCACCAAGTCCCGGGGATCCGACCCTATCTGCTGCCCTGGTCACCACACACGGCTTTTCCTTTCTTGTCTTCTCAACACTGGTCCTGGAGATGGTTCTCGAGTCTTCACGTTTGCAGGACAAGCCCTTTGGCAACCGAGCTATTTCATTAGCCCTCAAGTCCTTTAAAAACTCCTTTCAGTGTCACTGCAACGGAATTTTCCTTTAATTTGCATATTCCCAAACACTGAGTATGTACCAGTATCTTAGCTGGTTTTTGTCAACCTGACACAGACTTATCTGGGAAGAGGGAATTCTACTTGAGAAAATACCCCTGAGATTGACCTGTAGGTGAGTTTGTGGCATGCTGCCTTGATTGATGATTGATGTTGGAGGGCCCAGCCCACTGTGGATGGTACCATCCCCCTTCCCCCTGCCCAGAAAGATGGGCCTGGGGTATACAAGAAAACAAGTTGAACAAGCTATATGGTGCAAGCCAGTAAGCAGTGGCATTTCTCTGTGGTCTCTGATTCAGTTCCTGCCTCGATTTCTCTCAGTGATGGACAATTACCTGGAAGAATAAGATGAAGCTAACTAACCCTTTCCTCCCTGACTTGATTTTGATCATGGTATTTCATCTCAGCAATAGAAACCCTAACCAAGACACCACCTAGCACTGACTTGTTCTTGTTCTGTGTTTGCTTCACAATGCATCAATCCTGCCCCATATATTCTGTGAATATTTCTGACCCATGCTATAAAACAGGCTGAGTTCTCTCCTCTGCTTCTCTGCTCAGTTCCGGATTAAGGAACCCAGGGTTACTACTCAATGCTACACGAGGGCATCTCCATGTGAAGTCACACGGTAAACAAATGACTCAAGACTACTACTACAGTGGAAAGCATTAGGAGCTAAGTCCAACTCCCAGAACCCACGGGGAGAGCAATATGGTGGCTTGCAGCCAGCCCTGGAGAGGTGGGGCCAGGAGGAGCCCTGGATCGTGCCAAAACTGAATTCTGGGTAAAAATCAGAAACCCCACCTCAAAAAGAAAGTGGGACAATGCCCAAGGAATATATGACAACCGAGGATGTCCTTTGACCTCCACATATTTGAGCATACATGCACACGTACCCCCTACATATGAACATACACATACAAGAACACTAGTAAATCAGTATCACAGGTGACATTTCCTGAACACTGACTATGCTCCAGGGACCATACTGTCCTGGTATGCCAATCACAGACAGCCCTTCCCCACAGATGTCTCATGGGATTGCTTCCTATTCTTGGTTTGCAGGGAAGGAAACCCAGACAAGAAGAGTTGAACACCTTTTGCAAGATCATACATCTAAACCAATCTATTCCAAAGCACATACTTGGGAACCACGGAAGGACAGGGATTCCCACAGGAAAATCTTATCCAGTGTAGAAGGAAACACGGCTAGGGCAACAAGGCTCTGAGATTCTGACAGCCAGCTCAGAAGAGGTGAACACCAGCTGCACTGGAAGGGACGCCTGCTAGTAGAAAAAATAATAATAAGCAAGCAATGGTGGAAAGCGCTTCAAATACAAGAACTACTCCATTATCTATGTGGAAAGAATGATCGGCAAGGGTGAGGCAGCAAGGAGGAGCTGCCTGCCACCTGAGGACACTTCCGAAGCCGCAGGTCCAGATTGCCTGATTGCAACCACAAGAGGGGACTTTGCATGGCGAGGGTGACTAGGAATTGGGGACAAGGCTCAGCAGGTAAGAATCCTAGCTGCACAAGGATGAGGACCTCAGTTCAGATCCCCAGCACCCACATGAGGAGCCTGGCACAGCCATGCTTGTACGCGTAACCCAAGTGCTGTAGGGAGCAGAGATCACCGAAGCTTTTTGGCCAGCCAGTCTAGAAAAAAACAGTAACCTTGAGACTCCATGAGAGACCCTGTTTCAAGGGAACAAGGGGGACCAGGTTAGAGTCTCTCTCTCTCTCTCTCTCTCTCTCTCTCTCTCTCTCACACACACACACACGGACACGGACACACACGGACACGGACACACACGGACACGGACACGGACACGGACTCTGGACCTCTACCCCCTTGAGAGTCTGTGTTGGAGCTGCTGCTTTGTTACCCAGCCTGCTCCTGCCACCTTCTAAGCCCAGATCCTAGAGTTGGGCTCTCTCCCACCTCCCACTCCCTTCCTCTGTGCTAGAGCAGCACAGGAAATGAGAACTCCAAGTGTTTAATAAATGCACGGGGTGCTTAATTTGCAGTTTACTCTGCAGCTCATTTCCTGCTGCGGCAAGTGGTAGTTACTAGAAGCTGCACACGGGGTTACCCTGTCATTACTGGTCCAAAGTAAGCCTTCTCCTGAATTGGCCTCCACGACCTCCCTTTCTGACATCTTGTGAGTCTGGTAATCTGGGTTATTACTTGGCACAAACAGTTCCACAGGCACCTCTTGTGGCTGTCTGCTAGGAAGGTGTCCCCATCCCTGATTTTTCTGGAGCTACCTGCTCACCCCTCTGCTGGGCTCCGGATGACAGAATCAGCCCAGGCTCAAATCTGGTTAATCTGATTCCCCTCGAGGTGAGGAGGGGCGGAGATTACCATCACGGGGCGGTTGATTTCCCCAGTGACTCAGGTCACGTGTTTGTTCTCTGTGCTCTGCTTGCCTTCTGCAGAAGAAGGTGGGTCTCAGAAAGAATCCGACTTCAGCGGAGACTTCAAAGAGTGACTTCCTGGGACACGCTGTGACTGCCATGACTCACCAGGTCCACTCTCTCCTTTGGCCTCTTTCGGACTGTTGGAATTTTACCTTTTAGTACAGTCAGAACAGATAAACCCTAAGAGTCACTGGTAGGGATCAGAATGGACTCTGCTCTGGAAAATGAAGGACATGTTCCCAGCCCGTCCCTTTCCTGTTAATTATGTCACAGAGGAGTCAACAGCAGGCCCCCAGGGTGGCACGAGGCACCTCATAAAGATCATTTTCTCCTGTGGGCAGCAGCCTGGGCACCAAAGCCTGTGTCAGCTGAAAGTCACAGTGGAGAGCGGCCAGGAACCTATAGAGGCCTAGAAGTCTGAAATAGGACAGAAGCCCCTTCTGTAATTTTATAGAACTTTTAAGGCCACCCAGAGACCTCAAATGGTCTCTGCACCTGAAATTCCTCCTAGAACCGGATCAAATCAAACCCTCCTGGAAGAACACCACATCTTAATGGACTGGGCGACAGCCAAGGCCATCCTGATTGTGAGAACGGAAAGGACCGGTGTCATCTGAGCCATCTGTGGGAACACGAGTCAAGAGAGAGGGTCAGGGTAGGCCGAGAATTCTACCCTGGCCTCCCGTCCCTTAATTCCAAACCCAGACCCCTTAGAGGGTTAAATAACAAAACATGAAGGCCTAAAGTGTGGACTGGAGTGTCCATGACCAGAACAAACCATAGAGCCCCCCCCACCCCGCTTCCTCATAAGTTCTAGGACACACTTGGGGTCACACCCAGCTAACTACAGTGTTGGAGACACGCTTGTGGGATGGCCAGAGTCTGTGCAGCATGTCACACTATATAAGAAGAGCCAGAAATGGCTTCTACCTATACTTCAGCAGCCCTGTCCTACAGAGAGGGAAGCAACTCTCAAAGGTTGCCATTCCCTCCAGCAGCGGGGACTCTGTGCAGCCACTGGCCTTACTCGGCAGCTTAAGGGTTGCTAAGGTGGAGGTTTTACAAATCTCTGTCTTCCACTGTGCCCATTGGAAAGCCTGTTAAACATTTCCCCGGGCACCACTGTCCCAAGGTCACATTGCCAGCAGGAACAGCAGGCTTATGTTTGTCAGCTGAAGTACAGGCATTTGAACCCTTCCCCCAAGAGGCTTTCCCTCTCCGCTCGCTGGGAACAGGCATTCACGTGCACCCTCTGGGAGCCTCTAAGGGTCTTCACCCACACGGGGGACAAAAGCATAAACCCCATGTTTACGGGTGCCAACTGCTGCGTCAGGGAAGCTACGGTTTCTAAACTGCTCTCCCCTCCCAGACCTGAAGCTCAGCCCGTCCAAGCTTTTGGTATGACATAACGTTACAGGGCGAGGCCTCTGCAAGTCAAGGCAAACACACAAAATCCACACCTGTCACCTTGTGAGGCATTTTATTCTTCCAGGTGACAGACGGCATGAACCCCGATGACTCGTTCTTTTTCTTATTTTACTGAGAGGGTTCATCTCTGCTCCAGTCAAAGGGAAGTGGTTATCTCCTGGACAAACACTAGTGAAGTCAGAGGCTAGAGACAGTCAATAAATGCCTCCACAGAGTCTCGTTAGCAGACAAATTCTACTTCCTATAGGCAGTGTGAATACATTCTCATTCTGAGTGCTGGCTAAAGCAGTGTGAACACATTATGACTCTTGTGTGCCCAATGAGGCAGTGTGAACACATTCTGATCTGTGTGCCTGCTGAGGCAGTGTCAACACATTCTGATTCTGTGTGCCCGCTGAAGCAGTGTGAACACATTCTGATCTGTGTGCCTGCTGAGGCAATGTGAACACATTCTGATCTGTGTGCCCACTGAGGCAGTGTGAACACATTCTGATTCTGTGTGAACACATTCTGATTCTGTGTGCCCACTGAAGCAGTGTGAACACATTCTGATCTGTGTGCCTGCTGAGGCAATGTGAACACATTCTGATCTGTGTGCCCACTGAGGCAGTGTGAACACATTCTGATTCTGTGTGCACACTGAGGCAGTGTGAACACATTCTGATCTGTGTGCCTGGACTTCGTCACACTTGTGTAAGACTAGACACACGGACGAGAGGCAATGTGAACACATTCTGATCTGTGTGCCCACTGAGGCAGTGTGAACACATTCTGATTCTGTGTGAACACATTCTGATTCTGTGTGCCCACTGAAGCAGTGTGAACACATTCTGATCTGTGTGCCTGCTGAGGCAATGTGAACACATTCTGATCTGTGTGCCCACTGAGGCAGTGTGAACACATTCTGATTCTGTGTGCACACTGAGGCAGTGTGAACACATTCTGATCTGTGTGCCTGCTGAAGCAGTGTGAACACATTCTGATCTGTGTGCCTGCTGAGGCAGTGTGAACACATTCTGATCTGTGTGCCTGCTGAAGCAGTGTGAACACATTCTGATCTGTGTGCCTGCTAGATGCTCTGGGCTGCTTTAGTGGGCAGAGGAGCAGGACATGCTTTAGGGTCCACTCCAGCTGGGCCTCCAAGGCAGACAGAACTTACTGGAAGGGAAAAGAGAAAGGATGTGGTGAGGGCTGGGAGGTAGCCGCCAGGGCTTAGACGACTGTCCCATTCCCAGCTCTGCTCCTCATGAGACAGTGACTGTGAACCAGCTGCTTTTCGGCTCTCAGCCTTGGTTTCCACCTCAGTACAGGGAAGCCGAACCTTGTCACTTGTGACAGCCCGAGTAGACTGAATGCCAGTGGCAGGGACTTTCCTGACAGAAGACAAACACACAGAGGCCATGTCTGTCTCTGGCGCTGCTTCAGTGTGGGAAGACATGAAGTCATAGCTCAAGGCCCTTGGTCACAGACTGTCCACACACACCACCTCACATCACTTGGGTTGAACGTCAGGCTCCCCTGTCTTCTGACTCTCAGGGATAGGTGGCTGTCTTTTCTCTGCATGTCCATGTCACCCAAGGACCTCCCAGCTCTGAGTCACCATTTCAGCCTACCATGGCGCAGAGGCAGCAGTGCTGGTTTTAATCCTTTCAGTGAGATGAACTTGGCGATCATACAGCACATCCATTAAAGTGTGCAATTTGATAGTTCTTGTATATTTGTCGAGTTCTGCAGTGATCACCACTATCTAATGTGTGTGTATGTGTGTGTGTGTGAGAGAGAGAGTCTGTGTGTACATGCTTTCTTAAGTGTACTTGTGTGTGCAAGCCAAGGGATGATCATATGTGTCCGTCCTCAGGTATATCTTTAGCATCAGGGTCTCTCACAAGTATGGAATGGGCCACGTAGGCTAGGCTGGCTTGCCAGGGAGCCTCCAGCTCTCTCTCCCCGGTGCTAGGCTATAAGCATGCAGCTTTTATTTTGGGGTGGGGGTTTGGGAATGGAACTCAGGTCCTTGTGTTTGCAAGGCAAGCACTTTACCAGGCAAATCATCTCCCAGCTTCCACACAATCTGATTTCAAACAAGAAATCCTGTGCCCGTAAGCAGCCATGTCTCCCTCTGCTCAATCCCAGGCTGCGGCTCACTGTCTCTGTAGCTTTCAGACAAAGCAACAGGTTTGGGTGGTAGCCGCTAGTGTCAGCTCCCCCACATTTGCATGGTAATGAGGAGGGGTCACTGCACACACATGGGTAGGAACCACCCAAACGTCAACCCCACCCAACGTATGTCCTCACCTCATCACCACCACCCCTGAGGAAGGAGCCCATAAAGAGCCAGCCAGAGGAAATTGAATGAGAGCTGTCAGACAGTCTATGCCTCATGTGGGAGCTTGACAAACACAGACTTTTCTGGAGGAACGTCAACACTGGCATCAGCCACCAAAAGATGGACAGTGGTAAATCACAATAGGACAGGTGATTGGTGCTCATACAGTAGGATGTGTGGAAGGTGATTGGTGCTCACACAGGGATGTGTGGATGGTGATTGGTGCTGACATGGTAGGATGTGTGGATGGTGATTGGTGCTCACACACATCCTACACACCTAGGTGATTGGTGCTCACACAGTAGGATGTGTGGATGGTGATTGGTGCTCACACAGGGATGTGTGGATGCTGACTGGTGCTCACACAGTAGGATGTGTGGATCCTGATTGGTGCCTACATGGTAGGATGTGTGGATGGTGATTGGTGCTCACACAGTAGGATGTGTGGATGGTGATTGGTGCTCACACAGTAGGATGTGTGGACGGTGATTGGGTGTTTACAAAACTCAGGTACTTTGAGAAGTTTAAGACACATTTTTGAATGCTCAAGGAGGTTATATCTTGAAACAACATAGACTTCCCATTTGTTTGTTTAAATCTTTTCCACACAACAACTGCAATGATTGTGTGTGCGCACACGCATGTACGCATGCGAGCATGAACGAATTTGTGCAGGGATATGTGAGGATGTGTAGTATACAGAGGCCAGAGGTCTGTCTGCTTCAGGTGTTGCTACTCAGGAGCTGCTGACCTGGATTTCTGAGACAGGTCTCTCATGAGAACCTAGGGCTCATGATATCTGTGGATGAGGTATTCATGATGATCTGGAAGGTTAAGTCTCTAGCTCAGAAAAGCTGACGCGGTGGGTCGATGGAGTCGCTCATACCAGCTCTGGCTCAGTAGTCCAGCC
Source organism: Bramus lutescens (assembly GCA_001685075.1). Taxonomy (NCBI): domain Eukaryota; kingdom Metazoa; phylum Chordata; class Mammalia; order Rodentia; family Cricetidae; genus Bramus; species Bramus lutescens. The sequence goes on along the minus strand of LOEQ01000744.1, from coordinate 609,661 downwards.
AGAGGCTCATAGAACAGAACTTCCAACTGAGCTGACCTATGGGGGAGGGGCTGAGGGACACTAGAGCCTTGGAAAAGCTAAACAACATGTCTTCTAAGCAGGGTGACATGAAGAACCAGCAGGGATGGCTGCTGAATAGGTGAAAACCTCCTCTAAAGAGAGTCCTGAGCCACAAGGCTGTCACCTCCCATCTGAGCCATCATTCTTGCAAAGTTGACACGCCCCCAAATCTAGCATTACATTTCACCCCATCACAGAGAGTTGGATTAGAGTCATCAAAATGCTACCTGAAGGATATGGGCACCAAGACCACCAGGTAAAATCATTAAGGAAGTCCTATCAGTGAACAGAAGAACATGTTGACCACAGTGAGACACCTCCTGTGGACCTGTGCTATCTTGGCACTGCAGATTACAAGCCTTGATTTCCTCAAGACAAAGTACAGATAGCGAAGAAATGGGTAGACCTGGACAGGGCGCCACTTGGCTTCTACCATTGACAAGAAGCCACTCCAGGCTCAGGCTGCAAAAGTCCCAGTTCCATTTGGATCCTGTTGTATGTCACAGGAGTGCTTCCAAAGTTGAGACAGGAGTGGTGACAGACATGCCCTGACACCCAAGGAATAGCCAAGCCTTTCCTGCTGTATGGGAGGTCTTGCTATGACCTCAGCTCTCAGACATTCCTGAGGGAAGAGGAGGATTCTCTCCAAAGCATCAGAGTTTTAGTTTCTCCAGAAAGACCTTGATAGGTCAAAATGGAGTGCAAGATGAGATATGATGCCCAAGAGTGGAAGCCAAGAGCTGAGCCATGGCTGGGTGACACTGTGCTTAACCGAGCAGCCATGTCCTAATTAGGACAATGATACATCAGAGATGCAGAAGTCTTGCTGAAACTTTAGTAGGTCCAAGTAAAAAGCCATAGTTTTATAGCTATGTATCCGATAGCTCTAAAGCAGGAACACCCAGGTGGAGACATGCTTGTCCACAGAAACCCTGACTCTGCTTTCTTTCAATGAAACTTATATGTGGGGGAGGGCTCAATACCCAGCACACATGTGTCACACCCTGGATTCAGTGCCCAGCGCACATGGGTCACACCCTGGATTCAGCGCCCAGCACACATGGGTCACATCTTGGATTCAGCGCCCAGCGCACATGGGTCACACTCTGATTCAGCGCCCAGCACACATGTGTCACACCCTGGATTCAGTGCCCAGCGCACATGCGTCACAACCTGGATTCAGTGCCCAGCACACATGTGTCACACCCTGGATTCAGTGCCCAGCGCACATGGGTCACACCCTGGATTCAGTGCCCAGCACACATGGGTCACACCCTGGACTCAGTGCCCAGTACACATGGGTCACACCCTGTGCTCAGTACCCAGCACACATGCGTCACACCCTGA
>LOEQ01000744.1:583128-595745 GCA_001685075.1 Bramus lutescens | reverse complement strand
CTAGGCTTCGGCTTGTCGCCACACAGCCCCACCCAGGTATAAAGACCCTTACGTGACGACAAATCTTCTTAATGAACTCGTTGATGGGGGATGGAGGAAGAGAAAGGAGGCTAGGGTGGGAAGTGAAAGGCGAGTCTCAACCCCAAATCCGCTGGCAAGTAATCAAAAGCTGTGAGCACCCTGAGCTGAGCTCAATTGTGCAATACTCCTGCGATGGGCTGAGATTCGGAAGCTGGGTTCCGCGGAAACCCAGACTTTGTCCTACAGAGATTCTTGCCCCGAACATGTCTGCCCCGATTTCGAATGATCATTGCTCCTAAGGTGCCCCAGCCCCGAGGGGCCATTACAACTTCTACAAGAATGTACGGTCATCGGTATTTATAAGTAATTACCTTTCTCTTTCACCATGACAACGGGGTCCTTGGCCGAGGGCACCGAAAGCAACAGGAATGAACTCTAGGCGTGCAAGCAGACGGATCGGCCGCTACCGAGGCTGCGAGGAGACGCCCCCGGCACCCACACGCGAAGTCCGGAGCAGCCTTGCNCTCCCGGACGCTGTCGTCTGGATGAAACCACTCGCTCCAGCTGCTGCGGTAGCAAATGCAAAATTCCAGCGTTGATCTCCGGTCACTGACACCACCTTGCATTCCTGACGCCCGCCCGGGAAAATGCTCTGGAGCCCTGGCTCCCCTCCCAGTGTCTGATAAATGATTGCCGAAGGAGGAGGGAGGCCAAGCCACACACAGCCGGGGACTGTTCCCATAAGTAAACTCGTCAACTGTTAGCTTGTTAGCTTCCTAGGATAGCTGCTTTTTATCCTGATTATGGCTTCTTTCAGGCAAAGTGAGTAAAGTAAAATTGGTCTTAATAGAAAAATAACGCCGAGGCGCCTCCAAGTTCATTTTCCTCTGAAAAAAGTGAATAATGCCATTTGATTGCACGCACGCACACACACACACACTTTTTTTCTGAATTGTGTAGGGGAAAGAGGGGAGTGAGATCGAGAGAGAGAGAGAGAGAGAGAGAGAGAGAGAGAGAGAGAGAGAGAGAACACCAGTAGAAGGCCTTTCAGGGTCCAGTTCCTTATCCAGTATCAAAATAAAAATCCGACCTATCCACTTGGGAAGATCCTAGCTTCTACTTTTCCTCTGTTTCTTCAGCATTTGCCTCTTAAACTGCGTGGCTGTATATTAGTGAGGAGGAACCCTAGTGCCACCTAAGGGGCAAACTACAGCCAGGACAGGCCTAACTTGACTTGCGGGGAGGGCCACAAGGCAGGGCGGGCAGCTCCTGGTTTTGGCTTTCTGACCTATCAGGTCACCGGCAGGTCCTGGTTCACAGAGCTGCGGACGACCCCTTCAAGCACCTGCTGGCTGGACCCAGCTCCAAGTGTCTCACACACGTACACAGCCACCGTTGTGGGAGAGGCGAGGTAGATAAGCAAGAGAGGAGGCAGACGTTGTAGCGCTCAGGGAGACAGCAGATGGTCAGCCAACACATCTTTCAGGACCAGAATGCACAGCCAGTATTAGACTGTATTTACTGCAAATATTTTAACGTGTTGGGTCTAAGAGAGCCAGGGGAACAGAGAGGAATAGAGCCAACCAACCTGCCTCGGCTTTGACTCAGAGGGTGCCTATGGCGGAAATGAATCGGAGGGGCTGGGGAGAAGGAGGGGAAGCACCCATCTCTTCACCATCCCCTTGGGCAGGTCTCGACTGCTGGCTCTCTGCTGAGTAAATGCAGCAGAGCTGGAGCAGTTGGGACATTCCTCCATCCGTGACTCAGGGCTTTACTATTGATAGCGTGAACGTCTGTCTGCGTGTCTTGTCTATGACATGCTTCACCCACGCTACTCCTGCCACCTTGCAGCCTCTCTGGGGCCAGGTCATGCTTATTCCATGTCAGTGGCCAGCTGGAATATAAGCACCAAAAAGCCTACAGGTGGCTTCTCTGACCTCCATTCATCCCCACGAGGCAAGCATTAGAGCGGCAGCCACCCAAAGCGCAGAGGAATGCCGTGGTTCAAGAGCACCACTGAAGGAGACAAACCCTTTGCATGCCCTGATTTTTCACGGTTCATCTGCACGTGTCTGCTTTGCCTACCCTAATCACCCCCAGCCCTCAGCCGTTAAAGAGATGCTGACAAGTAAAATCAACCGCAGAGAGCTGGAATTAGCTCCATCGATGAGGCTGGCAGGTGAGCGTGCTCTGTTACATTTGCTGCGTAAATAGATCAGTATCACACTTAAGCAGGGCTCTCTGAGGATCTCATGTTATTCAGCTGAGGGCTGAAGAATGGTGGGGCTGAGGACCTCGTTCCTAATCCCCGTAACAGTACAATAAATAAATAAAATACATAAAGTTGATGGAAGAGCCTCTTTCCCCTCCCACCCCTACCCTTCCCTCCCTGCTGGACATCATAGTAAATTATTTTCATTTCTAGCTCAAACCCAGTCATTCATGGGTTAACTTATACTGTAAATGTCACTAGTTCCATCTGTCCTTTAGTCCATGTGACAGTTTTATATCCTGAGATCTACACTTACCACACCAAGCTGGTCTTATTGTAAATTCTGAACATACCTGTACACCTCTGGTGTTCATTCATTTTCATAGCTGCTTTCTCTACAGGCAAATACTACATAGTGGCCCAGACACACACACACACACACACACACACACGCACGCACGCACGTGTGTGCCCTCACAGTGTTTTCCATGGAAAGAATTTGTCTGTACTGCAGTCAGCATGGATGAGTCACCAGCAGTTAACTGCTAAATAACACCCATGTGGCAGAAGTCCCCTCCCATCAGGCATTGCTACTTTAGGATAATAGCGTCCACTCTGCACTCTCAAGACAACCAGAGGTGATGCTCAAGTTAGTTTTGGAATGTGGGAGAATAAAACCATTTTTTTTTGTCTATTTTGCCTGGGGAGGGTGGGGGAAACGGAAAGCTACAGTTCACGAGAAGGGTTTTTTTGTTTGTTTGTTTTTTAATCTGAGTTTCTAAGGATGATTTCCAGTGAAATGATCTCACTGGGATGAGACAACTTCACATACAGTGCTGACCCAGGGGTTTGCGCCGACCCGGGGGTTGACACTGACCCAGGGGTTTGCGAGCCTTTTCCTCTCAACCTTTCCACCTGACTCATTGCTACTTTTTCACCCACTCATAAATGAAGCCAAGATTGGCCATCGTGACCAAAGAACAGAGACGATATTGCTGGAGAGAAAAGGCTATAATCCTTCCCCCTCCACTCTTGGTAAAAAGTCAAGCGTCCATCCCTGACTAGAAATGTCTAAGCAGAAAGCATTACCTCTGGAGAGAGGCGCTGTGGAAGAGCCCTCTCCACAGCAGAGCCTGCCACACAGGCTCCTGTAACGCAGGGATGCCAGGACCCCTTTGCTGTCCTAGGACTCTAAAGTGTCAGGTGACACCTCTCAACAGTCTCTCCAGCAGAATCCAGGAGAAACACATCACCCAGAGTGCACACAAGCATGTGCACATACATAGGGTGCACATGTACACAGTGTATGCACATGCACATACACAGGACACACACCACACCCATGTACATGTACACATAGTGTACACGTGCATATACACATATACAGGGTATACAGGGGACACACACACTAAGACAAAACCCCCAGAGAACAAGTCCCTTATTTTCTCTCTACTTTATGCTTACACCCCCCCCACCCCCGATGCTGATGGATGTTGGCTCACGCCAGGTGTCATGCACGCAGCAGAGGAAAGAGGTACACACAGACTCCTAGAGAGCTTAGGAAGTGGCTGAGAGACGCTGTGCGCAGGCAGTGGCAGTTCTAAGCCCCAGCTGGGGAAGTCAGGAGAGGCGAAGGATATGGGCTAGCTGGGACCTGTGGGGTTCGAATGACCTACCCCAGCAGAGGTCATGGGCCAGAAGGTATCAAGTTGCTGGCTGCTTGTAGGCGGCAGAGGAAGTAGAAGCTTAGGTGTGTGGGAGATCACAGAGGGGCTCGCCATGCCGTGCCACGCCAAAGCTGGACTTCGGAGGTGGTGTGGCTAGAATCTCAAGTCTAGGCTACTTCTTTATTCTGAAATTGAGTTCTAAAGTTCTTGCCTACATTTCAAAGTCCCTATGACCTGTTCCAACAGTGTGCATTCAGTGTCTATCTCCCATATTTAGCAGACTGTCCGCTATGAACTAGATTCCGGGAAGTGCCTGGGTTTGTTAGTTTATTTAAACATCTCTCTGATAACAGGAGTAAAAAGATCACTTCACCCATGACACGTGACATTTCTAAAAGCACAGTTCACGTGGGATTCTTATGGTTCCATAGTGATGGCATTCTATCCATAATGGGGCCACGCACTTGAAGGCAATGTATGCATGACAATATATCATTTATTTCCACCCCCAAGAGTGGTCTGCAGATTCCTCAGGGACAGATGTCCTTGTGAGTGCTTGAAATGCAGACACCTGGCTTTTACTGTTGGTCTGATGACCCAGATTCCAATGGAGATGAGGCCTGAGCTACAGCCAGCTCCCTTGGTGACCCATGAGCNCCAGCCCACAAAATGGGAAGATGGCCTAAGGTTTGTAACCGGCTATATGCATGGCATCACATCTGAAAGATAATGCTTCCAATCTCCACTGGCTAAAATAACAATCTGTGAGACTCCTACCACAACCTTGATGAAAATTTCCTGAAAGCAATGACTACAAATGCCCCAATAGTCCGAGACACATTCCTGCCAGTCCAGCCCCTTGGGGCTCAGCAGATGACTCAGGATTTTTGTCACATGTCTAGTAGTGCTCTCAACCAGGAGTCCTTAAGGGGGAGGGATGTGGGTGCTTGTTTCCAGGGTTTCCCTGTGGTCCTCAGGAGGCAGTTCTGAGTTTGGATCTAAGCAAGAGGTTACAGCTGAAGAAAATGCCTAACAGCTGTAGTTTATATAAGGGTCACCATAAACGATCTACTGAGGACAGAAATGGCGGAGCAAACATAAAATCAGCCAGCTTTCTACAACCTGTTACTGGAGTCTGAAGAATCCTTTTTGATGGAGTCTTACAGACCTCAACCTAATTTCAGGCCCATGAGACATTCTTGTGTACCGAAACAGCTCTGACTGACTTGTAAAAGAGCATTTTGAAAAACAAGCTGTTGTCAGCGTCTCGTTCTCTTTTATGACTCCCAGATAGAAGTCCAGTTTTCAGCCATAGACAACCGATTTTTATCAGGTAGGATTGTAAAGCCTTCAAGGCAAAGCTTTCTCCGGCTGATAGTTACCACCATCAAGACTAGGACTCTAGTGTTTATTTATGCGAAAGATCATGGGCTCTCTTGGGAAGGGGAAAGGTTATGGCATCTGTGGTCACACAATAATGACAGTACATAGGAATGCAATATTTGATGGATATGCAGTACTTTAGTCAATGGTCCCTTAAGGCAATAAATACCCGAAAATAAGTGCCTCCCTGGAAGAAAAGTAGATTTTTAGGTTTGCATCCACAGGCAGTTGGCGCCACTGCCCTTACAGCTGTGGTGGAGAATGTATGACATCTCATGACTATGACCTCAGAGAAGAGGCATTCTCCAAAGGGTACACCCCCATGTCCAGGAGATCACCCTCTAGGTTCCACCTTTACCAGTTCTGCCACTTACAACAGCACCAATCCAGAGCCCTGCACACGAGAGCCTCAGCTTCACTCCAGAGCCAAGTACAACACTCAAGGGATAAATGTTGACAGGTTACTGCATGAAACGCCAAAATTCTAAATAGACTGGCTGAAAAATCCAACTCTTAATTTCCTTTTAGTTTTAACAGGAAATTCAGTCCCTTAGATAGAAAATAAATTTAACAATTGCTGAAAGTATTTGCCAAGATCCAAACTGAAAATGACCTTGAAGAGAAAGCGGGCTGCAAAGGCCTGGACCAGCAAGGTCGCTTTATGGAGCCTCCTCCGCGTCCTTCCCACGCTACCGTTCTCGCCGCTGTTTACAGAGTGATGATCATATGTCAGCCACCGTTCCAGCCTGGCTACCACCACCAGCTCATCTCTTCCTCATCACGGCTGGGTGAGGCACATGTTAGGACATGACATAAGAGCTAAGGGTCAGGTTGGTTCAAGTTCAAAGTCACAGACTCTGCGCCTTTGGGTAGCTGGGTCTTCCACTGTGTGGAGTGGAGGTTGAGGCAGTCTCCCCTTCTTAGTCCCAGATTATGCATGTACACGTGTGCACACGCACGCGCGCTACACATACAGAAGCAAAAACACTCCACTCAAGTTCCCAAACACATACACGCACTCACACGTGTCCACACGGAGAGACAGGCAGGCACGTATGTCCACAGAAGTCGTCGGCATGTGCACTTCCTCCGTACTTGCTTGCTAACTTCTCTGGTACTTCTTCCAGAAGACCTGGTGTCATGGAAATGCTACTACATCTTGCCTTGCATGTGTAAAGTAACCTCTCTCCTGACAATGTCTGCTTTATTTGATGTCAGGCTTCACATAACAGGATCTGTTAAGACAAAGGCATCATGATCTTGTTTCTTCCAAATACAGCCTCACTGGGCAGCAGGTAGGGACCCGGATCCACAAATCTTTGACAAGGTTGTTAATCATTAGCTGTTTAATTATTCTCAGGAAATTGTGTTTTTTTGTGGTTTACATAAAGAGTTAAAAGTTCTTTTTATTGGTTACAGAATTTTGCAAGATATAAAAACCCTGCATTTCCCACCCTGGCCCTCACTTGGCCTCCCGGCCTTCCCCACTAGGCTCTGGTACCTTCCCAGATCACAGCCTTTCTCTCATTCTCCTGGGACATTTCAGTCTTCACCCGAGGGACAAGCCAAGTCAAACAGCCATCACTCCCTTTGTGACCACAGGAAGGACAGCTTCAGGAGGGGCTGTGCCATCCACATTCTACGCTGTGAAAATATGCAATTTCTATGACTGAAGAGACATTAACGAAGGCAACAGCCAGAGTCACAGAGTGCATTTGTCCGGGATTGGTGACACAGTTGCACAGAAACGGCCCCATCTTCCTGCCTGGCCTTTACCAGCAGTACTTTGTTAAGTCACACTGGCCACACAGGAAGCCTGTGCATACACGGAATGGACGCATTATTTTCCCTCTGTGGGATTCTGCAGTCACATCTGAGAGTGGTGGTCACATGCTCCACCGGTGAGGTCATAGTAACGTGGTTGTGCAGTCTGTGTAAGGTTTGGTCATATTGACTCTGTAATAATAAAATCTTTCAACTTATACTTTGTAACTGAAACCCGAAGGGACAACAGAACACATGTGCTACCAAGTGAGATATGTATGGTGCGTGTGTCTCTCATCTCTGCTGTCCCATTACCATGGCCTGTCTGTAGGACCCCACGAGCACAGAGCTCCAAGGCAGTGATGGCAAACACCCTCAATCCCAGCACTTGGGAAGAAGATGCTAGGCAAATCTCTGAGTTTGAGGCCAACCTGGTCTGCAGAGAGAGTTCCAGGACAGCCGAAACTACACAGAGAAAGCCTGTCTCGAAAACAAGGAACAAAAGGGAAAGGAAAGAGGGCAAGAGGAACCCTGCTGCGTCCCTTTCCACTCGTCCTGCATAAGACAGCTCGTTACACTGAAAACGGCAGCACAGAAGACCTTGGCTTCATGAGTCAAGAGCACCTGGAACGGAAGTGGACCATGGGTGGGGTGGCAAAATGAAGAATATGAGTAATTTTTACACACTTGCCTAAGAAGCAGGAAGTAAGGGCAAGGCTGGAAGATAGTGTTGGGAAGATGGAGCACTGGTGAATTGCCTTTTGAATAAATGTACAGAGGGAAAAGAACGAGCCGGGTGTTATCTGTGAACACAGTTACCCCAAACAGCAGCGTGGAGGTAAATGCCCGGAGGTAGGAGTTTACCTGGGAAGTCAAAGCGCAGGGAAGCCAATAGGAACAGGGGAATTAGGGGAACGGTAGAAGGGGTTAGTGTCCTGTGTTACTGCAAGGTCCTTGGCTTTTCCTGTGCAGTGGGAAGCCATGGAAGATTCTGAGCACAGAGCCCAGGATCTGATGTCATCTCATCAGGACCTCTTTGGCCTCAGTGAGTGACCAGGGGATCATAAGTGGGTGAAGGTGCAGAGCAATGAATTAGGGCACAAACAACGAAAAAGATCTCCAGGCTGAGAAGATGGCACGAGAGAATGAAGGGAAGGAGAGAGTTGAAGTTAAAACATGAAAACTAAGGACCAAGAGAGTACCAGCGCTAAGAAAGGAAAAAAAGAGGCGCCAATAAGATGTCTAATTTTGAACACAGGAAAACCTGAGATGACTTCAGTGGAGGCAGAAGAAAGGGTCCAAAACACTGAGAGAACCAATAACATGGAGGCTAAAGCTTCAAACTTATCCCACAAGAAAAAAACAACAAAACGAAAAACCCCAAGAAGCAGATTAAATACAACACCTGAGTGAACACAGCTCCGAGCCTGCAAATTAAACAGCAGACATATAACAGTTTGGCAAAAATTTAGGTAGCAAGCTAATCCATACAAAACTAAGCTTTGGACTTCAGGGATGTTATTATTCTCCAGATATCCAGGCAGGAAAAACAAACAAAAAATCCTCGCCATCTACACAGAGAGACATGAGCTCTAACCTTAGATTCCCAGCACCGCCAGCATACTAAGAACAAAGGGCTCCTGCTGGGAAGCCCTGACTGAAGGAAAGAGTGTATCTGAAGAACCTCTAATCCAGGCAAAGCTGTTCATACATAAAGACAATGGCAAGCAGACCCCCAACACACATACACACACACACGCTCACACGCACATGCTCACATGCACACACATGCTCACATACACATGCTCACACACACCACACACACATGCTCACACACACTCATGCTCACACGCACATGCTCACATGCACACACACATGCTCACACACTCACACTCACACACATACATGCTCACACACGTGCACATACACATGCTCACACACGCTCACACTCACACACATACATGCTCACACACGTGCACATACACATGCACACACACGCTCACACGCACATGCTCACACGCACACACATACACACACCACACGCACACACACACATGCTCTCTCACACACATGTGCACATATACATGCTCACACACACGCTCACATGCACACACACATACACACACACACGCTCACATACACACACATGCTCACATACACATGCTCACACACACCACACACATGCTCACACACACCACACGCACACACACATACATACTCACACACATGCTCACACACACGCGCTCACACGCACACGCTCACATGCACACACATACTCACACACACATGCTCACACACACCACACACACATGCTCACACACACGCTCACACACATACATGCTCACACACATACATGCTCTCTCACACACGTGCACATACACATGCTCACACACGCTCACACACACCCTGGTCATTGCCTGGGATCTACATTGGGTTAGGTCTGCTGGGGGTAGGCATCACAGGGCCCAGTATGTGTCTGGGGTTCCGAGGGGTGGGTATTAGAGGAAGCCTGGTGCAAAGAAGGGTGGGAAGGGTGGGGCACTCTCACGGACTGCTGACCTAGAGCTATCTAGAAGAAAGGTCATCTAAGTTATATGTATTTTTATGCCTAAAAAAGGGCGGGGATCATATTGATCCCCTGATAACTTTCAAGGAGTCTTCCAAGTTATAGAGATCAGTGGAACAATAATATCCAAATATGTTCACCAAACAGAACCTACTTTTTCTCAAGCAAATCAATGATTTATTGGATCATTTTACTGTGCAAACATAGTAGAATTTGTAAGCATGCATACAGTGCTCAACAGCTGCCTCCCTAACATATGTAAATGAGCCCACTTGGACTGCCTGAGATAATTGGGGTCAGAAGCCCAACAGTCTGATAAACAACACATGCCCCTAAATGTCTTTCCAGCTGCAGCTCCCTGTGAGGGGAGCGGATAGGGCTTAGGACACTCACCATGCTTTAGAGGGATGACCGACTTACAATGATATTCCACTGTGCTCACATATGCAGACACTCTCTTTAAATGCCTAACAGCTACACATTGCTGCCGCCCCACCAGAGACTGCTTGCGCTCTGCACCATATGCCGCGGCGGCGCCGGACTTCGGGAGAACTGCCTTATGAGGCCGTTTTCTTCCCCTCATCCTTGCAACCCCAGCAAGATGGAAAACACTGCCTATGTGTTGGATTTATTGGGGTCTAGGAGAAAATTGGACAGAAAAAAAATGCTTTGGAATATATATTTTTTTCTTGGATTGAGATCTGAAATGCACATTTTGTCTTTCTTGAATAAAATATAAGAACTCTGAGAATCTTTACTGGATATAAATTTCTGCACAGAAAAAAAAATCAACTAATCCACAAAGGTAGAGTTAAGTCACAAAATCCATAATGGAAAACCATCTGAACACAGCTGAAAGAAATGGATGATTGTTGACTCTTTACTCATGCTAATAAACCCTACATCTTGGGCATCTACAGCACAGAGCCATTTCCTCCAAGAGACTGAAAATGGTCCAAATCCAAGAGACAAAATCCGGGCCCTCTTTCTCTGCCTGCTTTCTTGTGGTGTAAATAGGAACGTTTCTAACTCATTTTTAAAGCATCGTAGAAAGAGATTTGAATCGAAGACAATGAGAACATGCTCTACGGGTTGGCAGAAGAAGATAAAGCAAAGCTTCTGGTGCTAGGTGGTTGTTTCCAGCTATAGGGGAGCATCTAACACGGGCTGGACTAGACAGCGTTTCTCCAACAACCTTTACGTGGAGAAATTGAACTGGATTACTCCTGGGTTTTGTTTGTTCATTTGGGCTTTTGATAAGGAACTTATAATTAAATTAAAATTTAAAAATGTGTTATAAATAGTCGTTCATATCCTTGTTAAACTCTTAACAGCTGAACTGTGGTCCGTCGGGTCCAGTTCTGTTGAAGTATCACTAAACACATTAGCATCGCACAGCGTTTCCATGGAGGATAATACTGGACTAAGAGGTGATCTTGATGACCAGGCAGCTACTTATCCAGTATCCTGTATTCCTGCAGTACTGACTGATGCCTACTAAGTGATAACCGAGATGCCCTGTCCCCTTTAAGGACAAGTCAGGCCTGGAATAGGGAAGAGATGAACATTGTCCAGCCACACACTAGAATCACAAGTTAGCACTTCAAGGAAGAGACTGATAGGAAATAGAACTTGGAATTGACCATAATATTTATTCTAGTGACGTAAACAAATGACCTTACAAACTATCTCGGTGAACAGAGGGAGAAGGCTGGGTGCTGGTGATGGCCCCAGAGTTTGCCATTTCTCTCCAGCCATTCCTTTCTTTATTCCAAGGGCTCTAGTGCTAGTAACTAGGGCCTGAGAATAAAATAAAAATAAAATTTCAGGACCTGAAAAGAAATAAAAAACAATTGATAAATGAAAAATCGCTTTTCTTCCGCAGTGTCACTGAGCCTACAGGTCTGTGTGGAGTAGACACGGAATTTGTGGAAGATGTCAGGAATGGGCCAACTTTAAGAATGATGCTAGGGCTGGAGAGATGGCTCAGAGGTTAAGAGCATTGCTTGCTCTTCCAAAGGTCCTGAGTTCAATTCCCAGCGGCCACATGGTGGCTCACAACCATCTGTAATGAGGTCTGGTGCATACACACAGACAGAATCTTGTATACATAATAAATAAGAATGATGCTGACTTTAAGAGATGCCAAGTGAGACTTAGAAGGTGGTGGGAGGGTAAAACTGACTACTCTCCTTGGAAACAATTGGTGATCCAGGACAAAAACAAGTACAACACACGCAAATCAAAGAGGATGGTTCAGTTTGTGTAACAGAGAGATCATCTGCCACATTCACATTGTGTATGCCTGTATAGAAGGGGACATGACATCTGCACAGCACATCGCGTGTGCCTATATAGAGGGGACATGACATCTGCACAGCACATCGTGTGTGCCTGTATAGAGGGGACATGACATCTGCACAGCACATTGTGTGTCTGTATAGAAGGGGACATGACATCTGCACAGCATATGCACACCAACTGCCAAAATATGGTCTGAGAGTTGGCCTGACAAACTATGCTGCAGCCTACCGTGCTGGCCTGCTGCTGACCCACAGGCTTCCCCATAGGTTTGGTGTGGACAAGATCTATGAAGGCCAAGTGGAGGTGGCAGGAGAGGAATACAGTGTGGAAAGCATTGGTGGTCAGCTTGGTGCCTGCACTTGAACTTTGGATGCAGGTCTTGCCTGAACTATATACAACTGGCAATAAAGTTTTTGGGGCCCTGAGGGAGCTGTGGATGGAGGCTTATCTATTCCTCATAGTACCAAACAATTCCCGGTTATGATTCTGAAAGCAAGAAGTTCAACGCAGAACACACAGTAAGCACAGCGTGGGTCAGAATGTCACAGGCTACATGTGTTCCCTAGTGGAGGAATGTAGCGTAGCGAAGAGGGGAGCAGGCCTGCTTTTCATCCCGCCCGGCCCCCACACGGCTGGCTTTACACCCGAAATAACAGCACACAAATTTTATTCATTTAAGCACTGCCTGGCCCATTATATC
>LOEQ01000744.1:500225-534857 GCA_001685075.1 Bramus lutescens | reverse complement strand
GGGGTATAAGCTAGCCGTGCAGGAGCCGGGCGGGACGAAAAGCAGGCCTGCTCCTGATTCACTACTACAAATATCCAAATACAGGGCCTGAGAAAACTAAGGAGAGTTCTGGACAAGGAGCCAGATGTGGTTTCCTAGTGGTCTCACAGCCTCTCAGGCAGGTCAGTGCCCCCAGCCACTGCCTCTGGCCTTGAGCCAGCCACCAGTGCCGTATGCTAAGCAGAACCACACAACAGACCGACTGGCCCTTTAAGGCTTGGCTCATATGGTCAGAGAACGCTGCAGACATGGAGAAAGCTAGGTCCAGACATAAAGACCCTCTAAAAGCTTCCAGTGTGCTTCAAAAGGTGCTTATGTGCTGAAGAAAAAGAATAAAATGGGTAACGATAATTGAAAATAATAAAGTCTTTAAAGAAAGAGTCAAGTAATAAAAAAAGAATAAGCCACATAAGGACATGGGGTGTCTGGATCCTGCATGGTGCTTTGTTAACTTTGAATTTTTTAAATGCTGTTGAGCAAATGGCAGCTGCTGAGGGACACTGGGCTGTGGAAGGGGCTGCCCACTAAACCAGTTTCTATACTTTAGGGATGTCTCTGCTTTAGGATGGAAGTCAGGAAATGTGTGGTGTTAGGGGAGAAGTTGTGTTTTTGTTTCCATGGGCAAAGAAAAGCTATGGATTCCTTCAAAATTATAAAAATCAGACTTGACTTGGGGAGAACTCCTGAGGATCTTGACTACAGAGGGGAGGAAACCAAGAAAGACTACAGGACAGGTGACATGTAAGCTGATCCCTCTGCATGGGAACAGCTCTGAGACTGCATGAGACATGATAAGTCATGTTGGTTACAGAGTCCTTGTGACTTATTAGTACATGACATCCTTCCCTATGACATGGGTAGAGATTTACATTACAGTTTCGTTATGCAGTCCTAATGGACTTATAAAGTTAACAGATGCCTCTTACCTGCTCAAACATAGAACATAAATCATCTTTAACTGACTTGTGCACATTGCATAGCCCATATTTGTGTAAACAGAGATAAATATGTTATTTTTTTAAACCTTGTATGTTTTCAGAAAAAAAGGACCAGACACCAATAAAGATAAGTAACCCAGGTGATACAACATCTCAGAATGCCTCCGTTGCATTCTCCTCATATTAGGCATATTTTCAAGGTCAAACAGAGATATATTTTCATAGTTAGGTGGTCTTCAAACACTTCAGAGACCTACAGAATATATCATTTAAAATGTTTTAATAACATAAGGCTTTTCATGACAGAGGGAGACATTTGCTCCTGGCAGCACCAATTTACTTCAAAAAAGGATGATGGGCATTGAAGAAACTCCATATGGAATTTGCTTTCAATGTGGCAAAGCTAGCCACTGGGCAAAAAAATCTGCCATTGCCTTGACTGCTGATATTATGGGGTCCAAACTGGACAAGCAGGGCACAAAAGAAGGCAACTGTCACATTTTGCCAAGACAAGGTAGAATAGTTCTTCAAAATTCCCAAATCACAGAAAAGTCTGTCAGATATTCTAGGCCTGTAGGCTGAATATGGATGCCCCAAAGTTACAGAGGAACCTTGGGTGACTGTCCAGGCAGACAGATGTTTCTTTCATTTCTATAGTTTTAGAAGTTGCTTGCTCTGCACTTCCTGTTTACTCAGGTAATATTATATTCCTCTCAGGTCTTTGATGGGGTTGAAGACTAGATAATTATAGTTACAGTTTTCCTAAGTTATGGTAAGAAGTAAAATAGGCACAAAACTTTGGACTCACCAAAAGGTGATAGATAATGGAGTAATTTCTGAATTTGCCAAATACAAATGGACTGGACATTGTGAATGTAATCTTACTTGATAATTGTTCTTATTGTATATAGTTTCATTGTGTTAAGGTTGACACTTTCTCTTTTTATTTAAATACCTGATCATTGTTCTTGTTGTATATAGTTTTACTATGTTAGGGTTAAAACCTTTCCTTTTTATTTAGACAAAAAGGGAGAAATGTGAGAGATTTGTTTGTGTTGTTGCTCCAAGACCACTAATTGAGTTGGACCTTGGTTCAGAGGGCAGAGTCCACGTTCAGCTGGCTGGGATGGACCATAGAGTTTCCTGGCTGACTCAGGGTAGAGGGACACACAGGAGGACTTGAGAGGGGCCAAGAGCTGCATGGGCTTTCAATCTGGGAAGGGGAAGAAGAGGGTAAGGTGGTCATTTATTTATCCCTGCATCTCTCATGTTTATTCCCTAATATTTAACTCCAGAGCTACATTTTTTTAATGAAACAATAAAAGTCACAATAATGGAGCACACACCTGTAATCCCAGCACTCAAGAGGCAGAGGCGGAAGGATTGCTGGAAGTTCAAGACCAACCTGCCTTACATAGAAAGTTCTAAGACAATCAGGACCCTGTGTCTCCCAAAACCTAAAGCTAAAATAAAATAAAAATAGACACAGAAACATAAAGGGCCCAAAGTGTCAAAACAATCTTCATTCCTTCCTTTTTTACTTATTTGTGTGTGTTCATGCGTGTGCGTGTGTGTGTGTGTGTGTGTGTGTGTTACTACAGAAATAACCCAGGGCCTCATGAATGCAAGGCAGGTGCTCTACCACTGAGCTACATTCCAGGTGCTACCAAAATGACACTTTAAAAATGTCTGTTTTAATCACATTTACCTATTGAGTATGTGGGCATGCGCCAAAGCACCCGGAGGCTAGGAGACAACTTCCTGTGATCCATTCTCTCCTGCTATGTGGGTCCCAAGGAGCAAACTGAGTGCGCCAGGCTTGGCGGCAAACACTTTTACATACAGAGCCACATATCCATAGCAATCATTAAAATTTTTTTCTTTTCTTTTTGAGATCATAATATAATTACATCACTTCCCCCATCCCTCCTTCCAAACTCTCCCATAACATTCCTCTCTACTTCTCTTTAAAATTCATGGCCTTGTTTTCAATCAACTGTGTTACAGGAATATCTGTATTTCTAAATATAACAAACGTTACCTTTTCCATGAAAGCTTTGTAAGCTTATAGGTTATGTTTATGTTTATGGTCTATGGTCCATTCTGTGTGTGATGTGAGGTTAATTTTCCCCCATGTGGAAGTCACCATTATTGACAGTATTCCTTTATTTAATTGAATCAGTACATTTATAGAAAATAGATGGATAATATATATTTCTAAATATAGCTTTCTTAGTCTATATAATGTTACTTACACGTATGTTTTCAGGACTGACCATTTGGTATTGGATAACCAATTGGTGTGTTCTTCCTGGGGGAGACCACTTCTGCTCCCAGTTTTCCTTGGTTGTCTGTAGTTCTTTACATAGGGTTGAGGCCTTGAGGTCTTTTCCTGCTCACTCTGACACGTCTACTGTTGTTCTCCTTGCTCAGCTCATGTTTAAGCAGCCTTGTTGGTGACATTTTTCTGCTCTAGCTTCTGACATTACGAAGAGACACCATCCCTGATCCCCTGGCTCTTACAATCTTTCTGGCCCCTCTTTCTCAATGGTCTCTGAGCCCTAGGTCCAAAGTTATTTAAAAACACCGAAAGGGGGGTAGGGATGGCTCGGTCATTAAAGTGCTTGCTGTGTGAACATGAGAGCCTGAGTTGGCTCCTGGGACCCACGGAAAAGTCAGCTGTGATGTGCACTTGTGCAGAGCAGAGAAGGGTAGGTCCCTGGGCTTGGCCAGCCTAGTGGAAGCAATGAGTGCCAAGTAAGACAGAGAGAGACCATCTCAACAATGGGGAGAGGTGTGACTGAAGAGACGCCCAGGTTAACACCCGGCTTCCACACACGTACACAATCTGCACACACCTCTATGTGTACACACACACAATCTGCATATATGCCCACATGCACACACACACAATCTGCAGAAAACAGAGGATTTATAGCTTATGCCATGCACATTCTATAAAACTATATTAATCAAGACAGTGTAATACTGGTATAATGCAAAATTAATTGATCAAGGAAACCACAGACATTCTAGAAACAGATCCATACTCATATATTTTAATTGATTTTCTGTATACAAATCAGTAAAGGAATACTCTTAATAATGGTGACATCCACATGGGGGATTACAAAATGGACCACTGATATAAACATAACATAAACTTATAAAGCTCTCAGAAGAAAAAGAAGACCACTTTTGTTACTGTGTGGCTAGGCCAAGATTCTTCAGATAGGATACTGAAATCACAACTGATGGAGTAGGAGAAACATCATTAAGTTTAAACAAGTCTCTTCCCTAAAAGATACTGTTAAGATCATCACTGGGACTGGAGAGATGGTTCAGTGGTTAAGAGCACCAGCTGCTCTTCCCGAGGAGCCAGGTTAAATTCCTGGTACTCACATGGTGGCTCACAATTGCCTGTAGTTCTAGGTCCAGGGAATTCAACACTTTCTTTTGGCCTCCGCAGGAACAAGGCACACATGTGATACACAAACATATGGAGCACATGTGATACACAAACATATGGAGGTAGACCGCTCATACACGTATTTTTTTTGAAAATCAAATTTATGAAATATAACGTAATTTCTCGATGTGGTGGTATACTGCCTATTATTCCAATGCTTGGGAGGTGGAAACAGAATCAGGAGTTCAAGATGACCCAAGGCTATATAACAATTTCAAAGCCAGCCTAAGTCACACAAGAAGACCCTGTTTCAAAGGCTTGAGCTGTAACTCAGTGTCAAGGTGCTCTCCTAGCTTGTCCCCTCCCCTGCCATACACTGTCTCCCTCTTTCCCAATTAGAGTTCCTGCTCCCATCTCTCCATTCCCTCTTCATAGGAGCTACCTCCCACTACAAAACCTGTGTCACTCTAATACCCAGACCAGGTGAAGACACCACAGACGAAACAAAACCACAGACCAATATCCCTGAGGAACACGGATGGAAACAATCTCAATAAAATACTTGTAAACTAAATGCAAGCACCTATTAAAAAGACCACCCGCCACCAAAAGCAAGTTGGCTTTCTCCCAGTGGTCCAGGGATGATTCAACATACATAAGTCAACAAAGGTAATAAGTCATATAAGTGAATTTAAGGACCAAAATCATGTGATCATGTCAATAGATGCAGAAAAGGACCCTTTATAAAACCCAACATCTTTCATGATAAAAGCACTAAGAAAACAGGACCAGAGGGAACATACCTCAACATAATAAGGGCTATATATGACAAAATTTACTTTCTTAAAAAGTAAAAATAGTATAACAGTTCGCATTTGCATATTTCCATTGCCTTTAAATCTAAGCTAATAATTTGGAATTTCATGTGTACAATACACATTGGCATTGATTTGAAACCTCATGACGGTTTCAAACACTCCTTTGGTTGATTATAGCTCACTTATGTTTCCTTTTATTGTCTACAAGTGATTCATATCAAAGTCCATCTTTGGTCCTTCTGTGGGGACAGGACAAATCAGGCTCCCCCCATCCTGAGTGACTGTGGAGTCCAAAGTCTGCCCCGTGGCTTACCTGGGAATATGAAGTGCCCTGGCCACAGAGGGAACCCACAAGTTCTACCTAAAGATAAAAATTGAGTCATTCTTTGACCCTAAAGAAGAGCAGAGACCAACCTACTGTGCCTGCTGGATTCAAATTCACACTCTGAGGTAGGGAGAAGTCCAAGTTCTCTCTACTGTCTGGGCTAATTGTGGACTAACACATGCTGAATCAGCTCAAACAGGAGCTCCAAGTGTCTGGTCCATGTCATGACCTCCACATGCAAAATTTTTACACGATTTGAAATGCAGAGCTGTTGTGATCATGCTTAAGACTTCTTGAGAGAAGCAGCAATTTTTAAATACCAAACCCAAGCTGTAAAACAAATCCTGACCTGGATGTACACAATCAGCATGAGGTGCAATTCCAAGTGGAAGGATTTATTAACAAGGTTAATAAATTGGAAGGTTTTATTAACAAGAGGAAGGTTGGAAGGTTTTATTCACAAAAGGAAGGCTACCCCATAATGCCTCTGGGGTATTCTCTTCACCCAAGGCAAGAGAGGCCCCTGGGGACCCTGACATGATCTGCTAGGCATGAGTCATGGGGTCAGAATGTGAATGAGGACAAGGCAGCCTTCAGGCCTTGGAGAAGGGAAGAGATGTTCTTGAAGCTTTTGTTTGCAGAGGTCTGGACCCAATGAAGACAGACTAGACTCTCAGAAGATAAAATGTTAGACAGACAAACCTCCTAAGGACAGCTGGGCACAGGATTAGCTCAGACATGAAAGGTGGCCATGCCAAGATCAGAGCAAAGCTAAAACAAGGCTAAGAACATGTTGTCGCCTTTCTTCCAGAGAAAGATTACTTACACCGTCGTTTTCCAGGAACGGTGAAGTGTACCTATAGCCCCAGCACTCGGGAGATGTTCAAGGCCTGCCCAAGCTTATGAGACCCTGTCTCAAGAACCAAAGTAAAGTATTAATTAATTAATAAAATACCTTACTTTATATAGGTATCGTCAATGCAGAAAGCTTTATGAAATATGTAGTTTTATGCACAGAGCGAGTGGCAAGGGCACAGTGGAAGCTAACAGTGGGAAAACAGATCAATTTGTTAATACATTTCATTGAATTATTTCTCGGGGGAAAGCCAAAGGTTGGGTTTATTCTGAAACTTCCAATCCATGGGAGTCGTTGCTCTTTCCCTAAAATTTCGCATCAATTGAGGTCTTTAAACCTCAATCTCCAGCAATGGAAGCCTACAGTCTCCTCTCACTCAAAATCTGGCCATCAAAAAGAAGCTGAGCATCTGCTGTGTAAAAATAATAACTTCCGTTTGGATAAGTCAGGGGAATGACAACCGCGTCCAATCGGTACAGCAGGCGGTGAAGGGAGGGAAACCCTTGGGTGTTCCATACATTTACACAAAGCCCTCTTTCTAGGGTAGACATCATCCCACCCCTTCCAAGGTTCCTCTCGCACCCAGGTCTCATCAACAGTACACTTCCCTAGGGTTTCATTATCCCAACTCTAATTTGTTATAAGAGGATAGCCTGCTGCTTGATTCATTAAGTCTGGGTTTGTTCAACTAAACAACCAAAACCCCATGGAAAACCAAAGCAACCACTCCCTGACTTCCAGGAGGCTTTCAGAGTTGCATTAAGAGATTTTTCAGGTGTGTAAAAGTCATGTCGTAGACCTCCCGGTGCTATAGCAGGAAAGTAACACACGCTAACTATGTAGTAATACACGCTATCTATGTAGTAACTCATGCTATCTATGTAGTAACACATGCTATCTGTGTAGAAACACACACTATCTATGTAGTAACACACGCTATCTATGTAGTAACATACGCTATCTATGTAGCTCATGCTTTTTTAGCAACTGCGCAAAACACTGAAGAGAAACAGGCAAAATTATTTTAGTCATTGTTTTATTAAATGATGTTAAAAATACTATCATTTCAAATGAGCTCCATATGGCCACTAGCTACACAGATCCCAGTACCCAGAGACGGCCACATCCCAGAGTTCACCACTTACAGGGCTGCAGTGGGGGGTGTCTTATTCAAGGTTTCTATTGCTGTGATAAACATCATGACCAGAAGCCAGCTTGGGGAGGACAGGGTTTATTTCATCTTATGACTTGGAGTCCATCATCTAGGGAAACCAGCTAGGAACTCAAGCACAGCAGGAACCCGGACGCAGCAAATGACAGAGGTACTTTAATCACAGCCTCTTATAGGGATTGAGTCTTTGCATTTTAATGTCCGTCTTTTAGGTCAGCTTTGGGTTGTCTCTGACATTTGTACCTGTGGATTTTTAAAAAGTATCTTAGACAATGCTAGTGGAGTTAGTGACATTTTTAGTTTGAGATTTCATGGGAATATATTTTTAGGGTTCAAGATCTCTTCCACAAATAGTTGTTCTTGATGGCATATCAAAGGTCAAATAATATTAAGGAACACCCTGCTTCTCCTCTGTGCCCCAAGCCCAGAGGCCACGCATGATCTGAATGTGTCTGTGACATCTGGCACTGTCCTATGTGATGAGCAGAAGAGAAGCAAGCTTCCGACAGAACACATCAGCCGCTGGTCTCTGAAGCGAGGTCCTGACCACCAGCCCTACAAACTCAGCACAGTGAGTGACAGTGGGCTCTCTCCTGTCACGAATATACCTGATAAGGAAATAAGTGGAATTATGAATGTACCTTCCGCTTCGGTGAGCACCTTGGGAAGTGGAAATGATCAAATGTTGGCATTGGAAGACCTGAGACTGTAGCAGTGCGTATTTCCATGTGCAGATTACTTTTCTCTCTCCCTAGCTCCAATAATAAAGATGAATTTCAGTCAACCGTGCCAAAAGGCAAATTAGGGGGTGCTTTTTTCTGTATATGGAAAATAATGCAAAATCATTGTCATATGAAAATCAGAGACTATGCTGTCAAAAGTATCAGAGAAAATATCATTTAAAGGTAGGTCACAACACATTGATTTTCCTACTTTGCACCTATATTGCTGTGAGAGAACTGACCCAACCAGACTGGATTTAACTGGATGCAGAAACTAGGCAGCCACCGATAGAGCCCGGAGAGCGGTCTCTCAGAACACAGCATAGGGACGAGAGCTGAGCGCAGGATGAAAGGTGTTCACGTGACCTGCCTGTAGTTCTTCAGAACGAAGGGAAAGATGTATCCACTGGCAGAGGAGGGACTTAGAAGTCCTCACCCCTTATTGTTGAACTATTTGCCATTGATAGATCCTGGGACAGTGGGAAAAATCAATGCTCTCATTTACGGGCACATTGATGTCCCAACTGGCTCCAATGGATAGTTTCAACCCAATGGTCACACAGATGACCCTAGTTAAAGAAAATGGGTCACCATACAAAACCAAAAGTCATGAATCCAGAGGAAGGACTGGTAGGGATTGGCTGTGTGTGGAAGGGAGAGAGGTAGGAAGGGGGAGGAGCCATCATAACGTGTTATACACATTAATGAAATTGTCAAGTAACAAAATTAATCGGTAATTTAAATGGGCCAGTGAAATGGCTCAGCAGCTAAAGATGCTTGCCATGAGCCTGTCAGCCAGAGTTTAGTCCCTGGGATCCACACAGTAGAAGGAAAGAACAGACTTGAAAGTCTATTCTGAGTTCCACACATGAATCATGGCACACACATGCACATAAACAAATGAACAATGCCCACACAATGCACATAAATAAATAGTAAATTTAAAAAATGTAATAAAAAGCATATCCTATTCAAAGCAACAGTAGCTCATTCTTTATATAAAGTCCAAATTTCACAATGTAGAGGCTCCAGTGTAGGAGCCAGCCGTGAGAAACAGACCACCCAAAGGAAGCTCTTCCAACCATTATCACCTGCCAGTGTTGGGCCTAAGCATGACAAGCTTAAGGAAGGCTGAGTCTCAGTAGTTTAT
Organism: Bramus lutescens; assembly: GCA_001685075.1. Taxonomy (NCBI): domain Eukaryota; kingdom Metazoa; phylum Chordata; class Mammalia; order Rodentia; family Cricetidae; genus Bramus; species Bramus lutescens. Next base: position 525,429 of record LOEQ01000744.1, on the reverse strand, counting down.
CCTGCAGGAAGACTCATAAACTGAGGTTACCGAGCACCACCAAGAACAGACCATCCAAAGGAAGTGCCCAATGTTCACCTTCCAGCACACACTCACCAGGTCACCCCTAGACAAATGGCAGCCAATCAGGGGTTCTGAACCTTACAAATTCCTCACCCCCACCTTTACTACTATAAAAACCTAACTCTAACTGAACTTGGGGCTCTCCGACTATTCCCATATGTTGGATACATGGAAAGACTGAGTTTGCAAACTTGTATAAAATGAAGGCTCTTTGCTTTTACATATGGGACTCGGTCTCCTTGTTGGTTTTGGAGGGTCTTTGTGGATCTGGGCATAACACAGGATAGTTTTCGTCCCAACATGATAAACACATGATTTGGTAGCTTGAATGAGAATGTCCCTCCGGGTTCAGTATTTGAACACGTGTTTCCCAGTTGGTGGCATTGTTGGGGGACACCATTTTGGTGGTTTTCCTACCCAGGGAAAGAAAGTAAAGGCTTCTAACTGCATTTTCTGCCACTGATCTGTGCGTGGGGACAGCTCACGGGGGGTGGGGCATTTTTGTTTGTTGCGCATTCTTTTAAGAGCTCCAAAGAGTGTCCAAGGAGCTGTAACCTCATCATTCTGGCCACCAGCATCACTGGAGCAGCCCCTGGAGGGGCCGACTTTCAGGACACTTCATCCTTCTACTAACTGAACAGTCCACACAGTGAAGCAATCAAATACACCTTGCTGTCAGCACTTACCGTCCCAAGTGATATTACCACACGTTGCACAGAACATGGGGTTTCTCTCTTAAAATGCAATTCAACAGTGCATCGAGTGAGCACTCAGAAGGGACAGAGTGAGACAAAAACATATTAACTTGGGCTTGAAAAATGGCCTCCTGGGAATTCCCAGAGAAGAACAGTAACAAGCGTGATCAGAACCCCACCCACATCTTATTTTCTAGAACGTCCTGCCCGGAACGCATGCCCTGGATGGTGACCTTGCTGAGCAGCTTTGCTGGAGACTGAGAGCCTTCTCTTCCTGTTTATTACTCACAGGGTTTGTGCTGGCATTTTAATTAGCTCTATTAGATCACGAATGATCCCCGAGCTTTGCCTTTAACATCTCAGCCTAACGACGAGGAAACCAGGTTCACCGAGGTTAAGTGACTTGCTTCTCTCAGATCAGGCAGCTAACCTCTGAGCTCAGATCTTTCGACACTGAGTCCAGGGCCATCGTCCCTGGTACAGCGCCAGGTCCCAGCCAAACACAGACACTCAAAAAGCCTGTCAGCAACTGGTCCTGTTGGGATTCTGAGTTGAAAGCTGCACTTGAAAAAGATTTGGGAACTCTAGTCGTGTGATGCCATTGTGAGATGTGTAACTGTCGTTCTCAAACCTGGGCTGGATGAACGCAATATGCAGGGGCTACGATGTGGTTCTCTAAGCTGTGACATGAGTGTGAACTGCCAAGCACATACACACACGCGCACACAGAAATTGGGGCCATCAATGTCAATAGTAGATTGTTTTATGTAAACTTTTTACAGGTTTAGAAAACCTTTAGAGAACACTCATTCGCGTGCTATAAAAAAGAGTTAAATTGATCCCATATTATATTCTTACATAACAGAGAGGTTTACTTCAAAATAATTAAATTTGTATTCCCCTGTCCTCCTATTATGACATGAAGGTGGAAGCCAGTCCATTCAATTGTCCATTTCGGGATATTCTGAAAGGAAGAAGGTTTAAAAAAAAAAAGTAAAGAAAAGGAAAGCTGGGCAGTGGTGGTACACACCTTTAATCCCTGTCTTGTGGCTCACTCCTGTAACCCCAGCACTTGGGAATCCGAGGCAGTGGTGGTACACACCTTTAATCCCTGCCTTGTGGCTCACACCTGTAACCCCGACACTTGGGAGGCTGAGGCAGGAAGTTTGATATGAGTTTGAGGTCAGCCTGGACTAGAGAATGAGATCTTGTAGTGATTTCAATGAGCTGTTCTCTCTCACTACAATTCACGGGCACTGAAGTACTTGGTCCCCAGTTGGTGGCTATTTGGGGAAAATTAGAAGGTGTGGTCTTGCTCAAAGGAGTGGGGGTGGGCTTTGGGGTTTCAGAAGACTCCCTGCAATTCGAGTGCTCTCTCTCTCTCTCTCAGCTTCCTGTTTGTGGTTCTAGATACACACTCTCATCTGCTATTCCAGCCAGCATCTCTGCCTATTGTGTGCCCCCTGCCATCTCTACTCAGCCATCAGGAACTCTAAAGCCCTGGAACCATAAGCTCCAAATGAACTTCTTCTGTAAGTTGCCTTGGTCAGTGGGAACAAAAATAGGAAAGCAGAAAAAAGACACAAAAGGCAAAGTAGAGACTATTCATAAAAGTGTAAATACTTTGAAATGTTTGATTTTTTTTTCTTTTCCAAACAAGGTCTTGTGTAACCCAGGCTAGTCTTAAACTCCTTCTGTAGCCAAGGATAGCCTTGAACTTCTGATCATTGTTTTTCCCACCTCTAACTTCTGGGATTAGAGGCATGAACAGCCTCCTCAGGTTTATGAGGTCCTGGGGATTGAATCCAGGGCTTCATGGTTGTTAGGCAAACCCCATACCAACTGAGCTACGTCCCCAACAGTGTTGTGTTTGATTAACTCATACATTTCCAAGTAAGCAGAGACCTGCTTATGTGATATAGGGGAAGGGAAGAAGAGAGAACTCCCGGGCAGCCTGAGGGCCAAGAGAATTGGGGGAGAGAGCCAAGAGCAAAAATTCCAGTCTTCCCACTGGCTGTTTGAATGGATGCCCTTTCCTCCTAATTAGTTAGCCAAACACCATTAATCCTCACAAACACACCTAAGATCAGTATCCGACCCCCTTCCTTCAATTCTTTCCAAGGAAAATCAGACGCTAGGAAAAGAGAAGCCTGGGAATTTGGGAATTTTCTGCTCTTTCCTTAATAAGAACAAACTTGGTAAAGCCAAATAAAAAACAAATTGCATTCCTTAAAAGAAGTGGATTCCCAGCAATGCCCCCTCCCTGAGAAGCCATCCAGGTTCATGTGACTTGAGCCATTTCTCTGAGCGTGGAGGGTGAAGCTGCCTGGCTGCTCGGCAGAGTTAGGTTGCCAAGGACTACAAGGGACAGAGGGACAAACAGGCAGGTCAAGGACACCAACAATGTTCTTCATGGCTTCGGCCTTCACTATGAACTTTCCCTTTTATAGGAAAATCTTGGTGGACTTGGATATTGAAGATGAATTTTAGTCCATATCTCTTGAAGGTGACATGTCCTCTGGGACATCATTGCTCATTTTGAAATAGATATGATATGCTGTTTCATTTGTAAGACTCTTCATTTGGGGATGGGGTTGGGGATTGGTGGTGGAGTGCTTGCCAAGATGCGCAAAGCTGTGGGTTCGATTCCCAGCACCGGGTGAACAGAGCAGGTGACTCACACCTGTAATCCCAGTAAAGTGGAAGTTCTCTGTGGGTTAAGGCCATGCTCAGACTCACAGCCTAGGATTTGTGACTTTCCTTAAAAACACAAAACAAAGCAAAAAACCCAACCTTTTAGTTATCCATGAAGAATATGGGCATTGTTACAACAGATACAATGTAAAGACAAACACAGACAGCAGTAGCATGTTACAGACTGCCCCTGAAAAGCAGATGAATCCTAAAAGTTAGGGAGACTGATCAAGGCAATCAGATTCTACAAGATTGACATGTGGGTTCTGCTGAATCCTTCCAGTCCTCACTTCTATTTACCAGCCCCCCCCCCAAAAAAATCCAGTGTTTCTACAATGGGCAGAAAATCACTTTGCCCCATTAAAAAAGCATATTTTCATTTTCCACCCACCTGGAACACTGTCATGTGTCTTAGGTGGTCATCTAGAGTCCTGCAGGCCAGCAAAGTACCAATCCTACAGGAAGTGGAAGGGATAGAACCATTCATCCTCACCCGGGACCCTAACCCTCCAGGACAGAAAGAACGGATCCTTCTGTCTGTCACAGCCAGCACCTCCATTCTTGCTGCACCTCTGCAATGGCAGCAACTGGGTGAGGTATAGGGCAGACATGGCCACACAGAGCATGGTCTAAATCGGCAGGAATAGGGAAGGGGCTGCAATGCTCCAATGTCCGGAAGAAGAAGGAAAACTTTTCATGGGGTTGTCCGTGTGGCCTGTGACCGTGTGGGATTGAAAGGGATGCTTTCTCTAGGGATTCCACTTTCCTGACACTTGGTGAGCCTCATCCTGAATGCCTAGGCTGTTAGGTGAGTGTGTGCTTTTCCCATTAGAAGCATCCTAATGAGATCCAAATGAGGTCAAGCATTTGAGAACTGAGGGAAAGTGAATGCCTCCAAGAATGAACAGGGTGAGTTTTGGAATGGCATGTGCCCATGGCTCTCAGGAGCCTAGTAGGAGGGATCACTTGAGCCCAGGAGTGTGAAGCCAACTGGGGCAATACAGTAAGACTATATATCAAAATCCAAACAAAAACAAAACAAAGAACAAAGGATATGCCACCCAATGGTTCTACCCAGGTCTTCGACCCTAGACTCGCTATGTGCTAGTTGCTCTTACAAGTGCCCATTGCCAAGTACATAGAACTGTTTACACTGCTTGAAGCAATCAATAGCAACGATAGGAAAATACAGGATAAATGGTGCGTTCTAGTAATGGTGCTAACACACGGACACCAAGATCTCACAGAAGTTCTCATTGCTATAAAACCATCACAGAGATATGCAAATTTCCATTGAGACCATGGCTGTGAGTCCATCCTACAGATGGCAAGCAGCACATTGTTCTATTCACTCAAGCAATGTCTACTTAACCCTTTGTACCACCTGTGGTTGGGGATGTAGCAGTAGAGGAGACAGGACCATCACTGATAGGTGATATCTTGGTATATGCATCTACTGATTGGAATCTGAGAGTCTTACAGGTGGGAGAAATGTCTGGAGGCCTAAGAAATATTTTAATATCATAAAAGAAAATGTTTGATGAGCTTTCCTGTCCATTACCCAGCTACAAAAACAGCTAAACTAAAAACATGTAGAGAGACCATTTAGCTAGAAACTAACTAGAAATTCTCAACCCCTATACCTTTGAAATCTGGGGCCAAACAGTTCCTTGTAGGGGGTGGGCTTAGCCTGAGTCTTGTTCTATGTTTGGCAAGGCTCCTAGCTTCCACCAAGAAGAACCTAGCCTTTGTGGTAAACAGAAATGTCTCTAGACATTGTCACACATCCCTGGGGGGGGGGCAAAACTGCCTCCTCCATCTGAGTAAGAGATGAGGTCACTGTAAAAACAGAAGGCTGCCAAGGTCTCTTCAAACTCAGATTCGGGGACACTGAGAGGGGAGGGGAGTGGGAAGGAGCATATATATTCACTGTCCCTTCAGACAGGCTTTGCAAATATTAGGGACTGAGCCCAAAGGATCCAGTGACTCACATTTCCTCCTGCACACACCTCAGACCCACGCTTTCCACCTCTATTCCTCTGGAACGGTGCTAATTGAACCCAGGGCCTCACAAGTGCTCTGCCCCTGATCTACAGTGTCAGCTCTATTCTTATTTATGATTGGAAAGTCCAATAAAAAACACCCTTCATATTTATAAATATATGCATATATATTTACCACATGTATGTATACATATGCGTGTACATATACAAACACACATACAAACATACAAACATACATACATACAGTCACATGTGCTTCCAATTTTCTTTCCCCTAAAACCACTGGTAAGGAGGACAAAGAACAGGACTCGAGTGGACCTGGTGATTAATTACCTCCATGGAACAGCAATGCAGCAGCTGCGTCTGCCAAGGTCCCTGAGACCCATAATTAACTCAAAGGTCTTCCAGGGGGAATCACACTAGAAGCCGAAGGAATATAATTAAATCCCTTGCAGTTTCAAAGGTGCTGAAGCCCTAGATTCCTAACCAAAGGTAGCCCTTGCATGGGACCGCCAGCGCTGACTTCTGCCCAGCATCTCAGATAACCTGAGTGTGTATTCTACATGGACGCAAGCTTTCTAAAAACATGACAAAAAGCAAGAGGAGAAGAATGTTCATGGGTGGCTCTTGTTGCAAAAAGAAGAGGCTATGAATGTGCTGCACGCAGGGAAAATTTCGCAAGGAGTTGAGGAAACGGTGGCTTCCTCTAGGCGCGCTGACACCTAGAGTAGATGTGTGTTGATAAATAAGAAACACTGTGTGCAGGGTCACGTCCAGGGAGATTTTCCTTCACGGGTGTGTCTTATTTTACAACAATGCTCAACATCATGCGGAAACCTGGCAAGAATGGCCTTTGCTGTAAAGGAAAGTGGGGAAGATGTAAAATGAGTATATTAGATGCTTTGACCTTCCCACTTTACGTGGCTAGAATGTGTGTCAGCCATACTTTCAGGGTTTGACAGTGAAGTATTAGGCTTTCCCCACAAGTGAGATAAAAACACGTTTCGAGGCTATACTGGGTAGTTTATGTCTATGAGCTGAGTGGAACCTTCAAAACCCAGAGAAGGTTATCTATTCTCACGTAATCAAAAGGCCTGCTCAAGGTCGCTGAGTTGGTTAAACAGCCACAGTGAGATCTGGGGTTGATGCCAAGTTCACGTGCCTTTAGAACACTAGGAGAAAGTGCCCCATCAAGGTCATGGACTCTGGCTTCCTTGTTAGGAGAGGTCAGAGGCCTTTGTGGTTGGACCCAGGCACACTCCATGTAAGAGTGGGAATGCTGGCAACCAAGTGTTCAGGTTTACACGTCTTCTGACCGTAGGAAGCAGACATCTTTGTTCAGCACACATGCATCTTTGCTGGACCGTCCAGGCAGCTCTGCGCTGGCCGTTCTGCCTGGAGACCTAGGCTGAGCGTTTTAGCTTTCTGCTGGCCGCTGTGAACCGTCCCCTCTTCTGCTTTTTAAGTATTTCAGTCTCTTATTCTTTAACTAAACGTCCTTGCTTTTCACAAACCCTCTGGAGTCATTCTCACTGTCAGTCCTACAAGGGCAGTCATGAAGGAGTGTGTGAGTGCCATTCACCTTTTTAACTAATGTCCTTCCTGGAACTCAGTCTGCTCTCGCTGATGGGAAAGAGGGGACAGGCGTCCAGGAAGGTCTGAGTTCCAGTAGCCACCTCCTCACCCCTCACCCCCTCAGAACTTCACGTAAGCTAAGCAAATGTCTGTTGAATAAACTGCCAATCCAGCCTTCTAGTAGCCATTAAGTTGTAATATTGCCCATGCTAAGCCACCTCTGTCCAGAGGCCCCATCCCCTAGCTGAGGAGCTACTGGCAGCTGATGCTTCCTGGGGAAGGGAGACTCGCTTTTATTATGGGATGTGGCTACTGCTAAGTCGCCCATATCCGGAGGATGCTCCCACACCCATGTGCTTATGGGAAGCACTAATTGGACTCAGTGGGTTAAAATATCATGACTAATTAATTTTAAAAAAAACCATGAGGCTTTGAGGAAGATGAAACAAAGTTCAGGTGGGTGTTGGAGGACGAAAAAAAAATGAGGTGTGGTTTGACGAGAAACACTGTGTGCATGTATGATGTTTTCAAAAAACACTGTGTGCATGTATAATGTTCTCAAAAAACACTGCATGCATGTATGAAGTTCTCAAAAACACTGTGTGCATGTATAAAGTTCTCAAAAAATTTAAGGAGCATCAAGAATGAAAACTGTAATCTTAAAAAGAAAAACAACAAAGCAGCCAAATCTACCTTATGTACAACACAGTGTAACCCCCATCCTCCGTGTCAGGCCTTCACCCCCACTCCGTGTCAGACCTTCACCCCCACTCCATGTCAGGCCTTCACCCCCACTCCGTGTCAGACCTTCACCCCACTCCGTGTCAGACCACCACAAGTTCTGGTTGTGCCAATAAATAAGGACGGCTGATGGTGCTTCCAGATGAGAGCTGTTCCCAGCAGTGGCTTAGCCTGAAACCTAGCCAACAACTGAAACCCAACGCCTGCTTTGTGCCACAAAGGTCTTCAGCTCACCTGAAAACTCTGGATCATTGCAAATGTCACTATGACTCCATGAAAGCCTGCTCTAGGAAGCTATTGGAGGCTGTGGTCAGTCTTGATAAGGAGGCCGCCACACGGCCTATTAATAGATCAGGTAGCGTCTCAAGTCTGGTGGGACTAGAGGACTGTTTTTCCAAGCACATTCTTGGCTTGATCCCATTTGGAATAATCCTGTAATGAGCAGATCCTGATAGGTGAACATCACCTCTGGAGAGGGGACGTCACAAGGTGGCCTCGACCTTATACAGAACCTCTGCCAGGTCTCAGGATGCCTGCTTATGTACTTACTCGCTAGTGGCACCCACAGAGCCCGGGTGTGTTTGGATTTAATCACCCATCCATTTGGAAAGACTGAGAACGTCTTACCCTGCACAGGTCACTTGTAAGCCTTATAATCAGATTCCATCGTCTGGTCATATTTTTGTCCCGATAAATCCCAGACATATGAACTTTGAAATAAATCCATTCACCTTAATTAAGATATAAAAGGTCAGCCAGGTCTGGTGGCCCAGGCCTATGATCCCAGTTGCTTCAGAGGTGAAGTAGAAGGATTACATGGTCAAAGCCAGCCTGGGCAACTTTGCGAGACAGTGTCTCCAAATACAAAGTAAAAAAGTAAACCGGGCTATGGTGGTGCACGCCTTTGGTCCCAGCCCTCAAGAGGCAGAGGCACACAGATCTTTGTGAGTTCGAGGCCAGCCTGGTCTACAGAGAGGGTTCCAGGACAGGTTCCAAAAGCTACAGAGAAACCCTGTCTCAGAAAACAAAACCAAAGTAGAGGAGGGGTGCAGAGCATAGCTCAATGGCAGTGTTTGTCTGGCGTGTGCAATACCATGGAAATACATTTTCCATTTACTCACAATTCACGTCACACACACACACACACACACACACATGCAGCCACACTTCCACTGTTTTGATTTCTCTGCTATTTCTGCGGCCCTCGGTTTACAGGAATGCTATGGTGCTCAAGGAAACCTCTCTGAGCAGATAACGCTTGCTCCCTAACCAGGTGCATGAAAAGCCAGAAACGAGATGCCTGCTGTCACAGGCCAGTCTGGAGAGGAGGACAGCTTGGCACCCTATTGCTCTTGTCTTCCTTTCCCCTTTGGCAAAATGCTACGCGTGCTCCCAGATCCCGCTCAGGCTGCACTGATGCGCCACCCCCTGCAGCCTTAGCTTGATGAGCGTATCCCTCCACTGGCACACCGAACACGTTCTAGTGATGATGTGTCTGTGTCTAGTCTGTCTCACTGCTGGAGAAGGAATTCCTCTGAGCTATTGAGCGTCCAGTACCCAGCACTGGGCATGGCCACAGAGCAGCAGCGCCTAACACAGACTTACTTGCTTCTTCCTTGCTAAGTGCCTGGCCATATTCTACTGAGGAAGAGAAACTGATGGGCAGAGAATGCTGAAATATGCCAGAGAGACACACTCAGGAGAGCTGCATCAAAGTGAGGGGAGTCCAGTGGGGACCCGGAAGGATGCACAACAGGACACGCCCCTGCAAACACCTCGGGTTCTCTGTAACCTTCAGGAATCTGTGGTCTGGGTAAATGAGATGCAGGGCAGGTACTGGCTAAAACAGGATAAATAGGAAGCACACAGGTTTGGAAGGCAAGTGTGGGCAGAGTTATACTGGGCTGTGAAGCCCATCCGATTTGAAAGGACCGCAACAGGGTCAGAGTGGCCAATGCACTTGGAAACCCTTGAACCAACACTATCAACCTATCCCTGGTTAACCCTTCTCCATTTTCCCTCCAATCCCTGAAGCTCTTCCTTAGCCTGCCTGACACAGCAATGTAGATTGTAGGGTGGAGACCGCTGTTCAGGGGGAAATTGTGCATTCTCTACACATAGCACACACAGTTGAGTCTAGTCCTGTTAGCCATCCATGAACTGTCTTGATTATGTATGTAGTTCACATGTCTGGATACATGTGCAGCCACATGTGGAGGCAGAAGTTTCAGGTTGGGGGTCATCCTCAGTCACTCCACACTTGATTTACTGAACCCAAACTTGACAATTTGGGGTAACTAGCCAGCTTGCTACTCTAAATTCCTGAAGGCTGGGCCCTCATCCACTAAGACCCTCCCTAGGCCTGTCTGTCAACTCCTTCACACCTCTTTGTACTGCAGACAGCGAAGTACATCCTTTGTCTTGTCTGGTAGGGACTCAGTTGTCTCCCACCTGATGGGAAAATCAGCTAATCTCCATTTATATGACTGTGGTAGTTTGAATGTAATTGGCCCCCATAATCTCATAGCGAGTGGTACTATTAGGAGGTGTGGCTTTGTTGGATTGGGTATGGCCTTGTTGGAGGAAGTGTGTCATTGTGGGGGTTTCCTATGCTCAGGATACCAGCCAGCGTTTCATTTGGCTTCCTGTGGCCTGTAAGATATAGGACTCTCTGCTATTATTCCAACACCATGTTTGCCTTCAGCCACCATGTTCCTGGTCTTGATGATGATGGACTGAACCTCTCAATCTATACGTGAACCACCCCAATTAAATGTTTTCTATATACGAGTTTTCATGGTCATTTTATCTCTTCACAGCAATAGAAACCCAAACTAAGACAATACCTATTTCAGTAACCCTGATGCAGGAAAAAGTCTGTTCTTTCAATTCTCTTTTGTAAAACTATTCATTTTTATTATTATTTTAAATTATGTGTATGTAGAGGGGGTGAGGAGTGAAGGTTCCCATGGAGACCAGAGGCACTAGATCCTCCTGAAGCTGAAGTTATAGCGGGTGTGAGCAGACCAACACGGATGCCGGAGACCGAACTCATGTCTTGTACAAGAGTAGTGCATACCTACAATCCCAGTGCCCATGAAGCAGCAGTATACGGACCAGAGGTCTGCCACCTGCAGCTACACAGCAAGCTGCAGGCCAGCCTAAGCATGTGAGACCCTGTTCCCCCACCAAAGAAAGTCTGAGCCAGACTACACCACACCTGGCACAGAGGTTATCAGCATTATATTACCATCATCAGGAAAGCAACGAATTCTTGAAATTGGAGAAATTCAACTCTTCTCATATTTCTGCCCAAGGACATGAAGGAAACTAAGTAATCTTGGGAGCAAGGACATCTTGCAATATACATACAATTGCCAGTCCCTCAACCTAACTGTCCAACTCTAAGGAGAAAGTCTGGGACTCTATGAGGCCCGGGGACAGCCAGAGAAGCTTGCTCAGAAATGGTGGATGGGTAACTCAGCCTTCTGGTGTTTCTGGACCCAACAAGCAGAGCCAGATAGATGCCCAACGTCTGCCCTACTCTGGTGACTGATGCTTGCTCTCTCATGGCAAAGTGAAGCAGGATCAGTTAAAGCATGGTTCAAAGTTTCATAAATCCAGATAAACTATGGAAATATTTACATTTGGGTAAATGCATATTTTCTTTTCTCTTTTCATCCTCATCTGCAGATACGATCAATGCTTTTTTGAAAAAAAGAAGGACCATGCATCAAATCTTCAGTCTAAAAGACAGCTGAATATACTGTGGGGGTGTGCATATGTGTAAAAGATGGCAGGCAGGTTCGTCATGATTCTGAAACTGGGATATTCAGTAGGACCTGGGACTCACCAGCTAACTGAGGCTGGCAGTCCAGCAAGCCCTAGAGTCCTGCCTGTCTCCACTGCCCCGGTGCTGGGATCACACATTAGCTGATTGGCTTCCTGTGAGTCCTAAGGATTGAACTGGGGATGCTCAGGACCTCACTAAGCATCCCCTTCACCAGCTTGGCTAGCTCTCACCAGAAATGTGCATTTTAACACCCCAATTTCCATACTCCTCAGTAGCCCTCAGAATTTAAGAAGCATGCAATCTGGAAATTGTTACAAATCCCACTTGTAACAATGGCAAAATGGTAGACTGGCAAAAACAGGCCACAAGCGCATGTGCACACGCATGTTCTCTTCAGCCTAATTCATACAAAGCATATAGAAAAAGGGAATGAAGAATTAAAAAATAAATAAAACCACACAAACCACCCAAAGCACAAATATGATACCACCATTGCTAAAGGGTTGGCAGGACTGCTTAGCTGGCATGGCACACACCCAAAGTAGATTACTACACTAAAGAATGAAGTAGCCTGCTAGGGAGATGGCCCAGTGGGGGAAAGGGTTTACCATGTAAATAAAAAGACCTGCATTTGGATCCCCAGCTTACAAAAAGCAGGACCGTCTTGAAATCCCAGAGCTACAAGGCAATGACCGGAGGAACTGGGCTCATTGCTAGGCAACCTAGCCAATCAGTGAGCCTCGGGCTCCATGAGAGATCCTTTCTCAAATATTCAGGTACAAAGGGGTGGGGCAATGGCATCTGGCTTCCACATATGCATACGTGGGAACACACAAGCAGATCCTACACATGAAGAAAAGCAAAGCAAGTTCAAGGCAGTGCAGAGAGCATCATTCCTCATTCCCCTGGAGGAGCACAAAGGAGCTATGCTGAGATGCTCTGGTTGGAGAAGGAAGGCTCAGCAAGGCTGTGAAGATGTCAGCTATGTATCAACTTCCTGGTGCATCCCAGACTTTTAAGAAACTAATGTCTGTGAATTGTAAGATTTCACGACTTGTAAGATGTTCTAGAGACTGGGGGTTTCTACAAAACAAAGCAGTTGTTATGGGTACCATAGAAAGCTGTTTTCTGAGTTGCCACAAAGGGCCTGCATTTTGCTGAAGAGCAAAAAAGGTTCTGCGAGTTACAGAGGGTCAGCTCTGTCTGCTTGGCAGAACATGTTAAGTGAGATTCATGTAAAGAAGGGAAAGAAACAAATCCTTGAAATTTTACAGGGTCCCCAAATTTCAGCATCAAAATCTTTGTTTCCTTCGGTAGGCTGGCACACACTAGAGTCTGAGCAAGCCAGTAGGATCCTGACTTCCTCTCTACAGTGAGCCTACCAGACTTAAGATAAATACAGTCATTGTCTAGACAACAAGGAGTTCACCATGACAAAGACAGTTTAACTTCAAAAACAAGATAATTTTTCAAGTGACAATAAGGAAGTCTGTATCTGTTTTTTGAACTTAGGTTTTTCTGTTATTTTGGGTTTGCTCTTGGGATTTGTGATGTGCATGTGTGTTTACACTATTTGTTTATTTATTTTATATGTTGCAGTGTTTTGTCAAAATGTAAGTCTGTGCACCATGTGTGTGCAGTGCCGGCAAAGGTCAGAAGAGGGCATCAGATCTGCGGAACTGCAGTCACAGACCATTGTGAGCTGTCATGTGGGTGCTGGGAATCAAACCCAAGCCCTCTGGAGGAGCACCGGCCCTCTGGAAGGAGCACCAGCCCTCTGGAGGAGCACCGGCCCTCTGGAGGAGCACCGGCCCTCTGGAGGAGCACGGGCCCTCTGGAGGAGCACCAGCCCTCTGGAGGAGCACCAGCCCTCTGGAGGAGCACCAGCCCTCTGGAAGAGTACCAGTGCTGTTAACCATTGAGCCATCTTCTTAGCCCTTCTATTGTATTCTGACACAATATTTTAAATTATCTATTTCAGTATGTGTGTATAGTGTGTGTGGTTGTGTGTGTTGTGTGTGTGTGTTGTGTATGCTGTGTGTGTTGTGTGTGTGTTGTGTGTATGCTGTGTATGCTGTGTGTGTTGTGTATGCTGTGGTGTGTGTGTGTGTGTGGTATGTGTTGTGTGTGGTGTATTTGTGTGTGTGTAAGCATGCACATGCCACAGTCCCAGTGTGGAAGTCAGAGAACAGCTCTCATGAGTGGTTACTCTCACCACTTTATGAGAACTGACGATCCCCTCAGGACTTCTCTGAGACATCTTGTAGCTCAGTGAATATTTCCAAAGTCAGATATGAAACGCAGACAACCTAGAGCAAAAGTAAAATGTGTTTCTCTGTCATCCACAAATTGGAAATGCTTTTCATCGTCAGTTATATACTGTTAATTGCTTGCCTATGTTGGGGGGGGCTAGATGCCAACAACTTGCAGTATATACACAAATAAATTCCAATTGGACTTAATTTTTTAATAGGGAAAACTAAACTAGAACGGAGCAGCACACATCTGTGTTCACAACACTTGGAAGGTGGGAGCAAGAGCTTTGAGAGTTCAAGTTCACCCATGGCTAAATAGTGAATTAGAGGCCAGCATAGGCAACATGAGATCTCTCCCCCTCAGAAAAACCCACAAAGAAAGACAAAACTGGAAAGAATATAAAATGGCTTTAATGATCTCATAGTAAGAAAATAATTTCTTAGTAGGGGCCAAATAGTTCATATCATAAAGGAAAAAATTTTCAAACCACTGACTACATTAAAATTTAAATTTTTGTTAAAAAACTCCTACCATAAAGAGAAGTAAATTAGAAGATATGTCAAATATATAACTGACAACATACATGGGAGTGGGACACACGTGTGCCTGGGCATATGTGTGGAGGTCAGAGGACAACTTGTAGGACTCAGTTTTCTCCTTCCCCCAAGGAGCTCAGTGGATTGAACTCAAGTTACCAAGCTTAGCAGCACTGCCTTACCCACGGGGCCATCTTCCTGGGTCTACACATCAAATCCACAGGAAAATAGATATAAATTGGTCATTCACAAAACAGAAAAAACCAATAAGCTTAAATGCAGGAAAAGGTGTGCTGAGTTTCTGGAGACAAAATGTCCATCTTGGAAGCAAGTTCCAACTTAAGGAACTAAGTTGTAGGGTGTTAAGAGGGGAGTTAAGCAACAGAATGGTCCATTCCACTCAGCAGGCACTCATTAAGCTCAGGAAGTAAACAACTCAATAGCATCAGGAAGTCCCTGAAACTGAACAAATTCACCAGGACCTCCTCTCCCCAAGGATATATAAGTCACATGGACTGCTGAGGGACTCCCAGACAAGATGAGCTGTCTAGAAGAGGCAGAGAGACTTTGCTGCTGGAAGAGGGTCAAACCATCTGAGCTACTTGAAAGGCCCCTCTACAACCTGCTGAGCTGCCTGTAGGCCATGCAGCGTGCTCTAGGTTTCCAGTTTTCATTGGCTTCCACTCATGCTGGGGGTGGGTGGGCTTTGGCAGTGCGGCTGTCATTGAATCATTTCTGCATTCTGGAAGTAACCCCTCACCCTTATCCCTATAAGCAACCCAATAAATCTGGTTGATTCAACAAGTTGGACTTTGGTGGTACCTGTACTCTGATTTGTTGGTCCCTATGTGGGGCGAGCAGACATCTGTTCACATCTCCCTGGGAGTAGAGTCACATAACATATTGTTCAGGCTCTTCAGCAACTGGGAAATGCCGGTTAAAACCAGGGTGAGCTATTACTCCACACTCAAGCCCCATGAGGCCAGACTTGGTTTCGTGGAGAAGCGAGACTGTTTTTACACTGTGGGTAAGATAAACCTACACAAGTACTTTGGAGGACAAAGTGTGAAGATCTGGTGACAGGGAAGACCACCAACCCAAACCCCAGGGGTTCCCCTTGGTCTGCTCACCCCACTTCGGGGGACACAATGAGACTGTTCAGTGAGTCACAGAGGCAAGAAAACGGAGCGATGGGGACGCTAAACATCCATCAGCAGGGAGAACAGACAGATTCTGACACAGTCAGAAACACCACGAGGCAGCAGAGAAAGAACAAACCGGGATCAGCGGCCCGGTTATTACCCGACTTCTGAAGCCAGAGGATGGCTGGAGCCTAGGCATTTGGGGCCAGTCTAGATAACATAGTGAAAAGGTCTATTCCTTAAAAATTAACAAAGGAAGCGTGGGGGAGGAAGGGAGGAAGGGGTAGACAGGAATGGACTATAGAAACATGTATGAACATGATTAATCTCAGGCAGAGGAAGAAGAAAAGGGGCTGGGAAGAAAGCTGTGTAGCTGTGTGTGCTCCTACACTGGGGTAAAATCACTCATGCCATTGACATACAGTGTGTGTTGATTGGCACACAGACGGAAACTCTTTGGAAACATGGCAGTGGTAATAATAAATTCAAGACAGTAAGTAATTTCTTCCGGAGAGAAGAGACTATAGACTTGTAGGAGGGTCCTGTCGAGGAATTCAACCCTATTACTTCATTTTTTTAAATGTCAGAGCCAGGGTAGCGAAACTGGAGAACTGTGTACAGCAAGGTGCATGCCTGGTCATTCCCGTTCTTTCCTGCGTTCCACGCACTTCCTTTGAGGTGTTTGTGATGTGACAATTTCAGCTGTGGTCAGGAGGACTCCGTGTCTGCTCGGACGGCACAGCTCTGCTGCACATTGGTACCTTCCGGTCTACTGAATCGTAGCTGCAACACCAACCATGCTAAGCACCTTTCACACCGCGCCTGGATCGCTCCCTGGGGAGTAGAGGAAATCCTCGGCTAAGGGGTCTCAATGCACAAATGGCAGGGTAAACTATGACCCCGGCATGACTCCAAAGCAAGCGGCAAAGTATACAGGGATTCCCGGCTGGCCCCGGAACTGACACCCTCAAACTCCAGGACACCCTAGGAAACACAGTCCCTTAGAAAATAGAAAGGATTCTGTTCCATCGGGACTGGAGCTAAATAAAAATGTGCCGAGAGGACCAGATGTTGACATAACTTACACCGTCTGATTCCCAAACTGAAACAAATGGACCCGTGAGTATTTAATACCTTAGCCGTGGGTCCTGTAAACTGCCTTCGGGATACAGAATGTGGGCAACTGTGGAGCTCAGCTTAGGAACAGCAGCAACCTCAGGGTGTTTCTTAAACCCAAGTCTGAGAAAGTGAGACTGAGACTCTATTATGGGGAACAAGAAGCCAGCATTTTGACGAACCCCCGTCTGACCACTGTGCCCTCTGGCCAGCCCATGAGGTCAATTATTAGCGAAACTCTGCGCCAGCGAAAGAGTCACAGTTTCCCGGCCCTTTGAGCTGCTTCCCCGGAATACGCGTGCGTGCTCTGAGACCAGAAGTACCACATCAGTAGGTGCATCCAACTAAAACAACCTGTTTCAGTAGTTTTCCAACCCCCGTCAGAGAACGGCTGTGCTGTTTATATAGCAAGTCGTGTTTCTTTTCTAAATTAACGTGTGTGCAAGGCATGCGCTCCTTGAAGGGAAACGTGGGATATAAATAGCTGTTTCCTATACCGAGCACCCCATCCCACCTCCAGACGAAGCGCTGAGCTGTGATCAGTCACCACAGTGTGCCGAGAACCAGCCCAGATGCTTTATATAACCGAGCCACAACTTAAACAGACGCAAGTGAGTTTATACAAATGCACAGGCAACCCGCAGGACGTGCGTGCGCCTCTGCGGGTGCACAGTAGCCGGGTTTCTAGGTAAACCTTCTAGCTCTACACTCAGCTCATCTTCCCAGCCTTTGTTTCTGAACTAGAGGACACATGCCGCCGGCCTGTCTTTAAGTGCTCCGAAGACTCTGGTGGAATTCACTGACTTGGGAAGTCGCGAAACCAGCATTGCTATAGAATTCCAGAACACAGCTATTGCCACAAAAGACATCTTGTATCGATTATATTGACAATCAGCCCCTATGCCTCCCTCCCTCATCTACTGCCTGTTTCTATTCTGGGTGTTTCCCAGACACAGAGTCATAAGGCTCATGACATTGGTTTCTAGTCTCACCAAGCAAGCTCCATTCCTACTGAAGCATGTGTCAAGACTTCATTGCTTTTATTACTAAGTATCACACCACTTGTGTACATAGAATTCTGTTTCTCTATTCACCACTCTAGTGCACCACGCCCGTCTGTGCTCTGTGCTCTGTGCTCTACCATACAGTTCTTGAACCGGGCAAGGGGCTGGAGATTGAAACGCACACAAAGACGAGACACAGGTCATCCTTGATGCCAGAATCCTTGAAACAGGAATGCCCCCTTTATTGTGTCCAGGGCAGCTTATATAGAGATCCTTAACTAATGGCTATGCCCCAGCCAAACCCACCAGAAACCACTCCCCTGCCGTCAGGAACGCCTGAGGGTCTCTTGCTCAGAGCAGCTGCAAGCATTACAAGCTGTTTACCAGAAATTCAGGATCTGGGGGATTCATAGCTCCCAACACACCACTTTATGAATCCTGAGTCATTTCAAGCATCTTTGCTCTCCTGAATACATTTACAAATTGTGTGTTTTCTGTGCACATGACACGTGTGTGCAGGTGCACATGTACACATGTGCATGGAGGTCAGAGGATAACCTCTGCTGACACACCCTTGTGTTGGCTAATTTGTTCACTAGTTTGGATGTTTGTAGACAGTGTCTCGCTGCCCAGAAACTCACCAAGTAGGTGAGTGTGGCAGGTCAGTGAGCCCCAGGGGATCCATCTGCCATGGCTCCCCAGGACTGGGATTACAATGGTGTGCACACTGTGTCTGCCTTCCCTGACTTCCCCAGGACTGGGATTACAATGGTGTGCACACTGTGTCTGTGTTCCTTGACTTCCCCAGGACTGGGATTACAATGGTGTGCACACTGTGTCTGCCTGCCCTGAGTTCCCCAGGACTGGGATTACAATGGTGTGCCACCACACTGCTTACCTTTTACTCAGGTTCTCGGGAGCAAAGTCAGTTCCCCAGTATAGGGATGTGTTCTGGATGTGTGTTCTGTCTTCCTGGTTTCATAGCTTGAAGTAAACTGGCTACATCATATGGCAAACTTGTTACTTATGATGTGACACTTACCTTTTGGGTGGTTCACACCCCACCTTTGTTTTTGGAGGCGAGGTCTCCCACTGACCCTGTCTAAGGCACCTGGACAGTGAGCTGGGGACCCACCCGCCTCTTCTCCACAGTGCTGGATTGAAGGCATGCACCACCACACCTGGTGCTGGGGATCTGAACTCTGGTCTTTGTGAAGTCAGCAGGCAGTCTACTTAGCCACCTAGTGCAACATTCATCTCTCCCAATCTGTGGTGTTGCGTTCATCTAGTATAAATGTAACAACAAGGAACGAGCTAGAACCACTGATTATATAATACGACTCCTGAAAGCCAGGCAGGGCCATATTGCACAGGGCCATGAAAGTGAACGTAGAGAACCGGGAGGCGCCTGTGTGGACAAAGTCAATTCGAAGCATGCGGAGCAGGGGACAGGCACCGCTTTGGTGATCATTTTGAAGGAGTGGGTGGCACAGGTTGGGTACTGACGGTACCAGGGCTGGCGTGAGAGAGCAGAGAGGTGGAGCCCCAATTAAAGGGGGATTGAAAGGATTCTGAATCCTTCTGAACTGGTTAGAAACATCAAGTAGATTTTTCAATACCATGTCTGTCAGGACAGAAACAGTGTAAGCCAAAGCTCACATAGCTCTGTGGCCTCTAATTTAGCCACCGTAATGCTGCACCCCAAGCGAAAACATGCCCTTTGAAAATCTAAAGTTTAGTCTCTGGGATTATTTTAATCGGCCATACTAAGCACTTTAAAAGTCAGACCTCTTGTAGCACGCTGGGCTGAAGTTGTTTGTTGGCATTCTGAACTGGAAATGGCTGCCTGAGAGGAATTCTCAGAGATGTCACACCCCATTTTCTTCAGCATCCTAGGAATGACCACAAGTGGTGTCTGGGAGAGCTGACTTACAACATTTTATAATTAGATAAAGGACTCATTTGTTCCCAATCACTAGCACGCTCCACAGGGCTTCCAAATCCAACCCATGTCAGAAACAAGCTGTAGTGGTTTGAATGTCCTGGTCCCTGTGAGGTCATAGGGAGTGGCACTATTAGGAGGTGTGGCTTTGTTGCATTAAGTATGGCCTTGTTGGAAGAAGTGTGTCACTGTGGCGTTGGGCTTTGAGGTTTCACATATGGGCAAACCACACCCAGTGTCCCTGTTCACTTTCTGGATCAAGATGTAGAATTCTCAGCTCCTTCTCCAGCACCAAATCTGTCTGCATGTGGTCATGTTCCGCCACGATCATGATGGAACGAACCTCTGAACTATGAGCAAACCACCCCAATTAAATATTTTCCCTTATAAGAGTTGCTGTGGTCACCGTGTCTCCTAACAGCAATAGAACAGAAAGCTGGTGAAGAAGCAATTGAATGAGAGGCCAGGCTTTGGTCCCAGAACCTGGCAGCTTCGTTAACGTGGTTCTGGCTATAAGGGTAGACGAAAGAGGCTATGGAATTTGCCTCAGCAACCGAGGAAAGTCACCAAGGCCAGACATGTGTCAGGGTGTCTCTGAATGGAGATCCAGAGAGGCCACTGTGTGAAGTTGTGAAGTTGAAGCCTGGATTGCCTTGGAGATCCCAAGATGTTAGAGATGCCAGAGTCATGGGATACCTGCTGAGGAGAGCTGCTAACAGGGAGTGGAACCAGCTCAAGAGAAAAACTGTGTTGCAGTCAACAAAGCTGGAAGAAGTTGGAGATCTGGAGAGTATTTTGATGTTAGACATGAAGGTGCAGAGTTTGGACATTGCCCTGTTGGTTTTGGTCTAATTTCTGTCCAGTATTTTCACTACTCTCCCTTCCCTACATTTTGGAATAATAATGAATATTCTGTGTCATTATACGTTGGGAGTATATGATCTGTGTTTTATTTTGATTTTTACAGGTGATTACTGTTAAGAGATTACATGAATTTCATAAGAAACTTGAACTTTGGACTTTAGAACATTGTTGAGACTATGATAGACTATGGGGACTTTTGAAGTTGGACTGAATGCATTTTGTGTTCTGATATGGCTACAAGTTTATGGGGTCGACAGAGTAGAATATGGGTGGTTTGAATGTAGTTAGTCCCCATAAGTTCATAAGGAGTGCCACCATTAGGAGGTGTGGTTTTGTTACAATAGGTATGGCCTTGTCGGAGGAAATGTGTCACTATGGTGTGGACTGAGATCTTGTAAATGCTCGAGCCATGCCCTGTGTCACAGTTTACTTCCTGATGCCTTTGGATCAAGATGTAGAGTTCTCAGCTCCTTCTCCAGCACATCTGCCTGCATGTGGTCATGTTCCGCCATGACGCCAATGGACTAAACCTCTGAACTGCAAGCCATACAATCAGATGTATTCCTTTATAAGAGTTGCTGTGGTCATGGTGTCTCTTCGCAGCAATAGAAACCCTCACCAAGGCACAAGTGTTTGGGTGGAACTTTCCATTCCAGGCCCCTCCCCTGGGAGTTGCCGCAGTCCAGACTCCACCTCCGAGAAAGTCTGCCAAACGGTGACCCCTCCCCAGAGAGGGTCAAGACCACTCCCACACGCTATTTAAATTGCCCCCTAGAGAACGAACACATGGTCTTGCCCGTTCTCTTTTCCCCTCTCCGTGGTTTTCTGGTCTTTCTTCCCTACCCCCGGGAGTGCTGGCATCCATTAAACCTGGGTTTTTTCTAATTTGGTTTGATTTGGTCTGATTTGGATTATTGCGTCGGTAGAGAGGCTTAATGGGCCATAACAACTTTTCAACAAGCCCTTCTGCTTCTGTCTTCAGCACCTCATCATCTGTTTCTCTGTCCATAACACTTGTCTCAGGCCCTTGACGCTTCTAACGGCCTTGATGTTGCCCACACTAATCTCAAGTTCTCAGGCTTCAGTGATCTTCCTACCTCTGACTCCCCAACTGCTGGGACTACAGACATGTGCCATGAAGCCTGGCTTAGGACCATGACTGTACTACCTGGACTCAGTTTACCCCACCACAGTTCACTACTTCGGCCTCGCTTAACCCAGCCTGTATCTGGTCCTCCACCAAATGCCCCATAAATGCTATTAAAATGATGGACTCCAACTGCTCAGAAACATTCCAGTGGCTTTCTCTTTACCCAGGGAAGACCACACTCCAACGGTTCACACTGCGCCTTCCACAGAACAGTCAGTCCTCCGGAGAGCGGCTCAGTCTCCTTAGATCTTCATTCTGGTCAAACTGGGCTCCTGTCTCTCCACATGATTCCTGTCCTCTCCCCGCTCACGCTCTGGCCCTATCTTCTCCTACTAGAAGGTATTCTTCCCCCCTCAGGGTTTTCCCAACCTGTCAGTCCACAAGGTCCCTCTCAACCGTCTGTGGACAGAATCTTTCAGGTCCACGGGGCTCATGCCGATGTCACAGGCTTGCCTGCGGGATGTGACTCGTGCCAGCAGGCTGCATTAGAATACTGGTTACTGGGTTTTCAAAAGGGTTCAAGTTGAGCCTTGTGACTGTAGGATAGGTTTCCTGAGGGTGAACTTTGGCATGTCTCTCACTGGGCCCACAACAGCACCTTCCAGCTGGTAAAAATATAGCAAATACTTAATAACCAAGTAAATATACTAAAATGATTTGGAAGGTTCTTGGTGGCAATAGTTTTTTCAAACATTTTATTTCATCTTTCTGTGTCGGTCTCTCTGTGTGTGTCTCTCTTTGTGTGTGTTTGTATATGTGTGTACATGTCAGATCATATGTGTGGAAGTCAGGGAACTCATGCGAACCAGTTCTTTCCTTCTGTCATGCATGAATGGGGGACTGAACTCAGGTTATCGAGCTTGGTACCAAGTTCCTTTACCTACCGAGCCATCTCACTGACCCAGGACTGGCCTTTAAGTGGACACATTCCCTACACTAATTCCAGAGAGGATGTAAAGCTTTTGAAAGACCACACACAGCACATAACGAATTAGCATGTACCACCTGGGATTTCATTTTTGCCTCCATGTACAAAATGAGTTCTAGATTCCTCAGACATCCACAGAGATACTATATAGTCTAGAAGCCCCGATTCTAAGGATTTCCCCATGATTCATGCTACTGAAGCCCCCTGTTACTTCATATACTTGCACCTGGCGAAGGGAATGACAAGTCGAGAGATAGGAGCGCTTATATTTGAGACAACACGGAGTTGTCTCAGAATAATGTCTTTAGTGCTAACCGAGTAATGAGACCATCATTTTTAAGGTCAACAAGACGATCCTATTTCTAATATGTTCTAAAGATTTAGGAGCCAGATGGGATCTCTTAATAACTGTGCTGATCTTAGAATTAAAAATGTTCAAGTAAGCTGAGCATCGTAGCACGTGGCAGTAATTACAGATTCAGGCGGCAGGAGCAGGACTGACGCAAGTTCAAGGCCAGCCTGGTCTACGGGTAAGTTCCAGGCCAGATGAGATTGCGCGGTAATAACCAAACAAACCAAACAAACCAAACACTGAAGCAAAAGAGCTGGCAAAAAGCCAGAATCTGATAAGCCAAGGGTAATTACCGTGCGCGAGGCTCTGGCCTCCAAGACATCAGGGAAGGAAGATATGGGTACTGTCAAAACGAACCTCTCGCTCCTACACCAGGAGGCAGCCCTTATCACCATCCACGGGGCAGCGTCACCTTTAAACCTGCCTGTGCGGCAACAACCTTACAAAGTGTGCTTCACAAGATCTGGACTTTCCAGAGAAGGGTGTTTAACAGGTGGTAGATAGATTCTTCTAGAACCATTTACTTGACCTTAAATGCCCCCTACCTAGGAACCAGAAAGTACTGACTGGGTTTGAAGTCCACTATGGCACCATCTGTCATCTATGAAGAAGAACCTGGCCCTGGGGCAGGAGATGAAACGAGTATTGCTTGCATTAAGTAAAGACCTCATAAAAAAGATTGCAATAAATGGGTTGCAGTGACTTAATCCTCATTGCAATTCAAGAGTTGATTACCAAGCCAAGACAAACAGAAACAAATTCAACAAGAGCCTTGGCTCCCAGGGTTGTATATTAAAAATAACAGCCCTGAGCTACAATTTCCGTGCCTGCTTTAAAAGTAATAAAACCAACCACCACACATATTTACTGACCATTACTTACAACAAAGGAGGTGTGTATAGTAGAGAAAATACAAAAGGCCATCAGGGACCAAACACAAATCTAGAGACTACACTGAGATCATCAGTACACAAGTGATCTAAGCTATCAAATGCCTCAGACCTAATAACCGCCATGGGGACAACGTGCTGCGTCCAACTGGGCATCTTCATGCACCCAGCTTAATGCCAGGAGGTTAAATCAGATGCATCTGAAATAGCTTCAAATTATGTGTTCCTGGAGACGCAAGAACCTCTGGAAGGGAGAAGGTGCCTGGCATGTCCTAGACCCACCTGTGGGAGTACGGCAGCTAGCAGGGATGCTCTGGAATGTTCCAGATCCCCCTGCAGGAGTGTGGCAGCTAGCACCAGCAAGAATTAAAACAAGGTAAAAAAAAAAATAGAAGGGTCTTAAGAGAAATAGGAAGAATTTCTTTTTGAAATTTTTGATTTGCTGTCTTAGTTGGGGTCACTATTGCTGTGATGAAACACCATGACAAAAAGCAACTTGGGGAGGAAACTCATTATCCTAAAGTACAGCTCGTCTCCAATAGCAGTGAGGGCAGGAACTGAAGCAGGGCAGGAACCTGGAGGCTGGAGCTGATGCAGAGGCCATGGAAGGGTGCTGCTTACTGACTTGCTCAGCTTGGTTTTCTTATACCAGAATATCAGCCCAGGGATGACATCATCTACCATGGGTTGGGCCTTCCCCATCAATCACTCATTAACAAAATGCCATATGGTCAAATAGGAAATAAGTTTAGTGTAAACGGAGACTGCTCTTTTGTTCACGGCCAACCAGACCTGAATAATCACACAGAAACTATTCATTACAACGCTGTTTGGCCAATAGCTTAGGCATATTCCTAGCTAGCTCTTACATTCTAAATTAACCCATTTCTATTAATCTATGTATCTCCACGAGGCTGTAGCTTACCAGAAGGGTTCTGGCATCCTTTGGCAGCTACATGGCATCTGCCTTGACTCCGCCTACTCTTTCTCTTTATCTCTTCAGCCTGGCTCTATTCTGCCCTGCCATAGGCCAAAGCAGCTTCTTTATGAACCAATGGCAATAAAACATATCCACAGCATACACAGGGGAATCCTACATCAGTTTGGGGTTTGTTAGTTTTTTTTTTTGCTTGTTTTCTTTAGTTTTTCAAAACATGGTTTCTCTGCTTAGGCCTGACTGTCCAGGAACTTGTTCTATAGAACAGGCTGGCCTTGAACCCAGAGATTCACCAGCCTCTGCCTCAAAGTGAACCATCACACCCAGCCCTACAGCTGGGATCTTACTGGGGTATTTTTTTCAATTGAGCTTTTCCTCCTTTCAGATAACTCCATCTAGTGAAGTCTTGACATACAATTAGCCAGTATGTCTACTAAGTTTAACTCAGGCCCTTTTCTCTTTTCATTTATTTGTCTGTCTTTCTTTCTTTCTTTCTTTCTTTCTTTCTTTCTTTCTTTCTTTC
>LOEQ01000744.1:473756-498586 GCA_001685075.1 Bramus lutescens | reverse complement strand
AGTTCTAGGTCAGACGGTGAAGGGTTTCTCTCAAGACAGAGTTCTAGGTCAGACAGTAAAGGGTCTCTCTAAAGACAGAGTTCTAGGTCAGATGGTGAAGGGTCTCTCTCAAGACAGAGTTCTAGGTCAGATGGGGAAGGTCTCTTTAAAGACAGAGTTCTAGGTCAGATGGTGAAGGGTCTCTCTAAAGACAGAGTTCTAGGTCAGATGGTGAAGGGTCTCTCTAAAGACAGAGTTCTAAGCCAGACCATGGAAGGGTCTTTAAAAACTGTTGCTACACCATAGAGAAAATAGAGAGATACAAATGACTGTGGTCTTAGTGGACAATGAATAAAAGAAATTGTGTATTCACACAGTAAAACAACATCTCACCAACATTAGTTCAAACTTGAGTATCTAAAATGTCCTGAAAGCACTGAGAATGTCCAAGACTTAGAGGAACAGTGAATTTTAGAAATTCCAACATTAATCTTCTACTTACAGCCTACAAACTAGTCTGTACTGTGTAGAGCTGATAGATCAAGAAGGTAAGTTAGGAGTAGGGGGCAGAACTTGCACACAATGTGCACTGAATGTCTTTCAAGGCTGCATTCTAAAGCTAATTAATGAAGGAAAGTACTATAGACTCTTCGGGATTACCTTCTTGGCAAACATCATTATTTCAAAATACTACTTCTGAGAGCAGTTGAAGCAGGATGATGTTCTCTTCAGTGAGTGCTGGCTGGTCTTTTGCTTTGAATCATAGAGGTACATTGATTTAACTTTCCTGATTTCCTGAATCACAGAAGCAAGGAAGAAAAATAGTTATATGGAAAATGAACATGCTAAAGACTTTTTTGCTATCAGAAACTTAAACCCATTAGAAATGGTAATTCCCACACTTTAATCCAGATGGCTAAATGCCAACCTGATTGGCATTCAAGCAATGTTAAGCCCTTGTTTCAATGCTAGGAAATAAACTAAATTCCTCAAGGCTTCAGGAAGCTCAGCTCAGCTCCCAGACATACATCTATTAGAAAAATAAAGTAAAAAGAAGCAACAGATGTTCTGCCCTTGAACACAACAGGTTACACTCCCTATTTTCAGCCGGAATCATGATAATCATTTCTTTAACAACAAACCTTTTCGCATTGAACTTTTTTCCTTAATTAGAACACAAAACATTTGTAAAGTAGAGAGGTCTCAGCAAAACTGTAACAATCCTTCCAGGCTGCCATGGAAACGAGTCTGACCGCAAAGAAGTGACCACACATCTGTATGAGTCTTAACTAAGTCTGGCAAATGCCAACACATGCCTGAATATTTTAATAGTGCCTATTTGTTAATCATTAGTAAGAAGCACTTTCGAGAACAGACATGCTAAGCTTTTCACACATGAAGCTTTATAATCTGCAGAAAGCAGGGACAGGCACAAAGTGGACAGTTACATGTGTCACTAGAGGTTTCCTCTTGTGACACATTCCCTCGGGGACTTTCTTCTATTACTTTGTTTGGTGCAGAGTGGAAACTATCCTGGGAGACATCCACCACTTCCCTGGGAAGTCTTTTTTACTCTACCCAGGAGGAAATCTGGGCATTATTAAATCCTAACTCCTACACATCCTCCTGTGGGACTTGTTAAAATGGAAAATTGTGAGTGCGGAAGTGTCTACGCTCTCTTGCTCGTGTTCACAGGAAGACTGGTGCTCTACCAGACACGGTGCTTGTGCACCCTTAGATACAGGAACACGGAAAACGTCTGTGCTATGCTAGAAAGAGACTTCACTTAATGTAGCAATTGGGAAAAGGTAACACAGAGGCAATCTTTATGGTGAAAGGACTCTGCTTCTTAGTGGTGAGATTGGGCCAGCGCTGTCTAAATTACCCAGAGAGGCATGAAACAAGTTATCTGCTACTTGAAGCCTGCTTCGATGAATTTTATCTGACAGGATTTTGATAGGCATGATTTGAATCTTGAAAGTAACAAGCCACAGGCTGAAACGTCAAAATACCAGCCCATAAGTGGGAAGAAATATGTGCCTTTTCAGAAGAATGGTTACTATCTTAAGGGAAGCGAAAGGCTCCCTTTGCTCCCTCTCCTGTACCCCAAATCAGATATCTTACAAAGCGAAGTTCAGTAGTTCCTGTCCCTTCTTATCCATAGCCATGTGTTCAAAGACTCAGAAAGTGCCTGAGGTCACTGAGGACTTCAAACCCTACTGACAGGCGCCAATGCGTGCCCATTACAAAGACTCATTTCTGAATTATGTGCAGAGATGACGAACAGCAACAGTGAACGATTGTGATGACACACCCTGAGAAACCTGTGTGAGTGTGGTTGCTTTCTCTCTCAAAAAAGTTTTTCTGTCTGTTTACCTCCTCACCAGAAGGATGTTTTATGACTTGTCTGTGGTGTACCTGCATTGGCAACAAAATCAACATTCTTATGTTTGGGGACCATTATTAAGGAAAATAAGGATTCCATGAACACACACTTTGCCATCCCCCAAGAATCACTCTATTAATAAATACAGCCACTGAGTGATGAACAGGAAGGTAGCATAACCAGTACGGACCTGCTAGGCAAAGAGAACAAATCTCAGGCAGCATGAAGGACAATATGAGATCTCAGGAGAAAGGCACACAACTCAAAACTCGTGAATGGTTCTAGAATTTTCCATTTTCATGTTTTGAACTGAAATTGACTATAGAAAGAGAGCACACGGATAAAGGAGATCATTGTATGTGACGGATGGTCAGGCGCTCAACCAAACGGTCCAGTTACGGCTTTAAAACAACATGCGGCTACTCTAACTATACAGAAGTTCACTGAGTTGTATAGTCATTGTGTTTGGTTAACTTGGGAGTGTGTGGGTTGGGGCAGGGGGTTGTTCTCTGTGTGTGTGTTTGCAATGTTTTTGTAAAATAAATTTTAAAATAAATAAAAATTTTCAATGTTTAAAAAATAAAATAACATGTAAGGTCAAACAATAAGATTTTTATTTGTTGTTCCCTACATCTTACACAGATTGTTCTAAATTAAAATCCAGAAAGGATGAGGATAGCTTTACCAGATGCTAGGGGAAGTCCAAAATGATAAATAATGAATTAAAAAAATAAAAATTAAAGCTTCCAGGAAAATAAGGTGAAGATCTCTCTTTTTGAAAGGAGAAGCAGTGTTTTCCTTCTGGCTCTCCGGTCACGTGCTCTCAGTTCCCATTTCTCTCTCTAAAGTTTAAAGCAGCTCTCTCAGCTCTTGGAGGGGAGGGAGCAGCACTGTCTTCATTTCCAACTCTCAAAGGCACTGACAGTTGAAAATGTAATAAAAAGGAAAAAAAAAACTACAGGAAGAAGTCAAAAGGCATCCAAGATATGGGTGACAGTTTTCCTAAAAATCGTTTTTAAAGACGTTGTGGAAATTGCTCAGGGGTAAAGGGTTTGCTGTGCAATCTTGAGGACCTGAATTCTTATCCCCAGAACCCATATAGCCAAATGTGATACACACACACACACACACACACACACACACACAGGGTGGAGGGCGCTAAAGAGATATGAAAATTTCTAACATCAAATCTCAATTTCTGTTTTTATAGCACATGGACACAGTGCAGACAAGCCTCCTCTCTAAAGCCTCTGCCTTACTTAGTGTCATGGCGCACATTTGTAGTCCTTGCTAGGCAGGTTTACCCGACAGAACAGCTTAAACCGAGAAGCTGAAGACTAGCCATGGCTACACAGCCAGACTTCTCTCAAAAACAAATGGAACCAATCTCGCACCTTGACTCTCCCCTACGGCAGAGACTCCAGGACTCTGGTGGCCTCCCCTCCTGGATCTCACAGCATCCCTAAGTAGCACAAACAAACCAAACACCGACTGTTAGCTCCACTCCCCAGGCTGCTCTAAGGCCCCCCTGCCAGACACCGGGATGAGGAACTAGTCGCCGGCCACACTCCACCCTAGGTGACAGTCTACGTTCTACTATCACTATTTGAAAACAAATTATTTTGTTTCCCTTTCCTCTCGTCCTCCAAAGATTAGAAAACCCCTGAGAACATGGGATCCCCAAAGGCCTTGATGATGGTGACATCCCAGCACTTCAACAGTACAGGGAACATAGCTGCTTCCCCCCAAAAATGTTTTATGTGAATTAATAAATGAATGATTCCAGGAAATGCCATTCAATACCCAGCTAATCCCACCATCTTAGTGCCTCCATTTTTATCTCTAAAACAGAAAGGCTAATGCTTGCCCAATATGGTGGGTGTGAGACTCTGTTCATTCCTAATAAGGCACTATCTGTACAGTACAGGATGGTGTAGACATTGGACAGCGACCGCCTTCTAAAGGTTCCCATACAAAGCACACAAGCTTACACTAGACCGTGAGTTTATACACAGCCCCCAAACCCTTGGCTTGTGGAGAAGAGCTGGAGAGAGACTTACAGAAGAAACGTATGTGTGTGTTCTTCTAATTGTTCTGTGAGGACCACGGAGTAACCAAATGTGTATACTTCTGTGAATATTTCCTCAAGGCCACCCACAGGCTGGCAGGCCCCAGGGGAAGGTGATAGATGTTCACATTAGTACCCCTTCCCAGTGCAGTACCTACCAGGTCTGCAGACGTCTGGGTGGAACCCAGGACTCCATACTCGGATATAACTGACTTGACAACCTGCAGTTTTCCTGAAATATGCCACACAGAATAGAAGGCCAGTTTGGGGGTCGTCTTTTAAAGAAAATGTGGAACAAATAACCGGGGGCTCCTGTGTGGGCTTATACCCAGGGTAGCAGGGAAAGTAAAACACGTGGCTTTCGATGACTCTCAGTTCATCCTTTTATAAAATTCAGATTGAAGGGCAGGTGTAGCTAACTGGTAGAATGCTTGCCTAGCATGCACGAAGCCCTCGGTCCAGTCTCCAGGGCCACATAAAGACGGGTGTGATGGCACAGATCTGTGAGGAGGGAATCAGAAGTTCAAGGTCATCCTTGGCTACACAAGAGGCTATGTGAGACCCTGATTCTTTAGCTTCCCCTCCCAACAGCTAAGCCAAGGATAACCGTTCTTTATTTCTAGCACACTGTCTCACCGTAACATTTTCTTCTCCAGGTACACCGGAGCCTGCCAATAGGCAAGAATATATCCAACCAAGGAGCCTGCCAAATATCCAACCAAGGAGCCTGCTCGCTTGCTCCACTCTCAAATGATCTGCTCGTCTTTTGTTCTCTGATACATTGTTCTCATGCACCTGCAAATCTGTGTCGATTGATTGAAGGAGAGCAAGGAATTAGGCCAGATGAGGAGTCCCTTGCCAACCTAGCTCCTAAGAACACATCACGTGTACTCTAGAAGGGAAGATGATCCCAACTTGGAGACTCCATAGAGAGCTGGAGGCTCCCCTATTGAGTTCCTTGTTGGAAAAACACCAGAACGCAGGAGGAAGCAGGCACATATCTGTGCAAACTGGCTGACCGAACGTTGCTTTTCCGTGGTTAAAGAGAAGGCAATAGTAAATATGGGCGTCTGTAAAAATTACTACTGTGAGGTTTATTGTTTTAGTAACGTCCGTTTCAGTCTTTCAGGCCTGTCATTTACACACTACTGACTCAGCTAGGTGGAACAGCGAGAGGTACAAGCTCTTCCTGTCCCAGGCACGCTAACGACTCTGGAAATGCTGGCTTAAAAATGCTTCCTCTCTAGGCTGGGAATGGTGGTGCGAGCCTATACCAGTACTGGCAAGGCCGTGAGTGGAACAAGACAAGTTCAAGGCCAGCATGGCTTACCCACAATATCCTGTCTCAAAAGAATTTTCTTTCCTCTAAGTAGAAGGAATACAGTTAAAACAAGCCTCAAAATCTCTATTCAAAGAGGATTATAACTGAGTGTCAAAACCAGCAAGCTTCTCGGAAGACAGAAAGATCTTCGCAACTTATAATATGAACCTAAAAACAGACATTGCTTTGTCAGAAACTGAGGAGGAAAAAGGCAGAAGAACAATCTAGCTTGACTTTAGGCAAAAGTTTTGAAGAGAGAAAAGCAAAGCGGCCCATGAAGACTCACACGGGCTCCCAGATTATCATTTGGGTCTCAGGGAGTCCCTGTAAGACCTGGTTTGTTGATTGTATGGGCCAATTTTTTGTGGTGTCTTGACCCTTCAGGATCCTACAATCCTTCCTCACCCTCTTCTTCAGAATTCCCCAAGCTCCACCTAATGCTTGGGTGTGGGACTCTGCACCTGTTTCCATCAATGGCTGGATGAAACCTCTCTGATGACAACTGAGCTGGGCTACAGTCTGTGAGTTTAGCATAGTATCATTAGGAATCGTTTCACTGACTTTTTCCTTTTTCTTTCTATTCTTTTCTTTTTTTCTTTCTGATGGTGTTTGGTTCTACCATTGGTCCTTGGGCTATCTAGACTCTGGTTCCTGACCCCTCAGGCAGTGTCTGACATGGGCTCCCTCTCATGGCATAGGTCTCAACTTGGACCACTCATTGGTTAGTTGGCTGCTCCCACAAGTTCTGCACCACCTTTACCCCAGCACATCTTGCTGGCAGGGCTAATTGTAGGTTGAAGGTTTTGTGGCTGGGTTGGTGTACCAGTCCCTCGACTGGTTACAGAAGATGGTCAGTTCAGGTTCCATATACCCCATTACTAGGAGTCTATGCTAGGGTTGCCCTCATAGATTCCTGGGACTTTCTATTGTACTAGGTTTCTACCTTGCCTCCAAAATGTCCCCAATTCTAGTCATCCCTCCCTGTACTCTAAAACCAGATACACTGAACCTCATAGACAAGAAAGTGGAGAATAGTCTTGAACTCACTGGCACAGGAGATAACAACCTGAACAGAACACCAATAGCACAGGCACCAAGATTAACAATTAATAAAATTGGACCTCAAGAAACTGAAAAGCTTCTGTAAGGCAAAGGACACCACTATCAACAAGACAAAATGGCAGCCTATAGAATGGGAAAAGATTTTCACCAAGCCCACATCTGACAGGGGGCCAGTATCCAAAATATATAAAGAACTCAAGAAAGTGGACATCAACAAACCAAAGAATTCAAATAAAAATGGGGTACAGATATAAACAGAGAATTCTCAGCAGAGGACTCTCAAATGACCACAAGGCACTTAAACAAAAGGTCAGTGTCCTTAGCCATCAGGGAGATACAAATCAAAATGACTCTGAAATTCCATCTCACACCTGTCAGAATACCTAAGACCAAAACACAAGTGACAGCTCACGCTGGTGAGGGCATGGAGCAAGGGGAACACTCCTCCACTGCTGCTGGACTTGCTGATTAGGCTAGACTCCCAGGGATCCTCCTCAGTGCTGGGATTACAAGCCCAGGGCACCATGCCTGGCTTTATTTTACATGGATTTTGAACATCAAATTCAGGTCTTCAAGCGCTTTATTGACTGAGCCACCTCTCCAGCCCCTAGAAGCATTTCTCTCCAGGAGGGCTCACACAATGAAGGCAGCCAGGAGAAAATGACACTGGCAACAATGCATTGAGGGAACTGGGAAGAGATGAGCGACCCTGATTGACAGCCACCGGTATGCACCAAAGGCCCAGTTCACAATCCTAATCGCGTTCTCTCCTTACTCTCAAAACTGGAGAAGACAATCACGTGACAGGAACTACGCAAGAGCCCTCGGCCCTACAGTGTGTTCACACTTACTACTCAATCCCCCAAAGGTTGGGAGGGGACCTCGCCGGATTCCTGTGCTTGTGTCCTTCTGTTAGTGGGGACTCAGACAATCCGTGGAGCAGTCAGCCTCTTCATCTCTATTCTTTCAGTTCTTAAAAAAGGCATAGCAGGGGGAGAGAGACATGAAATTAGATGCCATCTCCGGCTAGCCAGCTTCCAATATGCAAAAGTGGCCCAGAAGGAAAATCACAATTCAATTCTGCAATTACGCTTCTCTCTGCAGTCAGATATTGAGACAGGAAAGCATTATCTATGCAGATTGAAAGGCAGCCTCAGGCTGAGGGTGTTTTTACACTGTGTCTGCCTGCAACCTGTCTGGTGCATCACTACCTCTTCCTGCCATTTGAAATAAGTACCTCTTAATGCATGTCACAAGCACCAGATGAAGATTGCAGCTGAGAACTGTTGTTTTTAAACACAAAGTCTTACTAGAAATAACTGTGTGTATCAGGATGGCCTTGAACTCAGAACGACCAGCTCACCTCTGCCTCCCAAATGCTAGCTGTAAAGTCCCGTGCTACCCTGTTGGCTGCAGCTGAGATTTCTGACAATAGTCCTTCCCTGTGTAAACTCACCCCCAGCGAATTTCTGCCTAGGCCAAATCACGTGCTGAAATGAAGGCTATCCAATCACGTGATCCAAATCCTGTCCCCAAATTCAAGGGCAACGCTGGAAACTCAACAGTTCTCAGCCAAGCTGCCGTCCTGCCTTAGTCACACCCTCTGGTGTGGTGGTTATCTTAGTTCACAGATTTTCCTTCCCAAAGTCGAGAAGGAAGAGGTTTGCCTTCCTCCAGGGTTTATCCTTCTGGACCTTGCCAAGGGCACCACACCTAACGGGAGGCAATAACTGTCCCTGATGTGTTGACTATGTTTGTTTCTTTCTTGCTTCAACAATGTAAGTGACCCGTGGTACAGGATGCAGTCTTTGTTTGCTAGTTACAAATGCAGTGATTCACAAATTAAAACAATAAACACACACACACACACACAATCACACACACACATGCATCACAAAACCCAAAGATGACCAGACATTATACAAATAAACAAGCCTAAAGCCACCGTTGCAAGGCTCTTGTGTTTCTCTTAAAGGCCACGTTTAACTGAGTGGCTTTATCTGCTTAACCTCCAGTGGCCCCACCTCGCTCTGAGTAAAAGCCAAAGTCCTGAGAGTATTTCACAAGACAGCATATGAAGGTCACGGTCCCCTCCCCTCCATCTCTGCCCTCCCTCACTGGTTTCCCTGCACTTCACACACTCCAAGTGTGTGCTTGCTCTGGGCCTCTGTGCTACTGGCCGCTCCCCTGCGGAGCTCTGGCTCATTCATGTTCTCCAATCCTCCCACTTCATTTCCTCCACAGCAGTAGTAGCTGGCAGGCCATGCATGGTACATGCCTACATCACATCCGTATATACTTAATGCTGATAAAATAATGTAGTTCACCGTGTCAGGCTCCAGCAAGCGTCTACTGACTGTTGGTAGAGGCTGTCTGTGAATATCATAGTTGGCTTAGTATTAGGTTTTAGTGTAATATCTTCATGTTTGCTGACTGCCTCTAACCCCTCACCCCATTCTGTGTCCCTCCCGGCCCGCCAGCCCCCTTTCTGCTTTCATGCCCTATGTATTGTCTTGCCCTCTGACCCCTCGTTCCTGGCTCTTTTTCTAGCTTCATGACCTAAATGCACGCTCACATCCAGTTATACTCCTATCTGTAAGCATGAAAAGCTAGAATCTGTGGGAGAGAACACACAGCATTCTCATGTCCCCGTGAGTCTGGGTCACCTTGCTTAATATAGCAATTCACAGAGCCACCCGTTTCCATAAAATATGCTTAATTTTATCTTTTCTACAAAGAGTACCTTCGAAAGTGCTTTATGTCCAGTGGTAAGCACCGTATCCGAGACGGGATTTCGTATTTGGGCAGTCGCTGTGTGAGGTGACAGTCATACAGGGCTGACTGGGGGGCTGTTCCTGCTGCTTAGTAATGAATATTGCTTCTCAAATCCAGTCAAGTCTGTCAACTTATCCACCCTCCTCCCAGGGTTCCTGTCAGCCTGACAATGGAGCTGACTCATTACCAACCCTTTTTAGAGAAGTCAGCTCCATCTCCATGAGTGCACGTATAGGAGCAATTCCACAAAGCCCAGAAAGGCATTTGGAAAAGGCTGCTGGGGAAGCCGAAACACTGTTGACGGTCTTCGTAAAGGTGAGCAGGGGCATCCCTCCTGCTGTAGCCCATTTTTCAGTGTTTAGAACCAACAAAGTATTCTCTGGACCTAACGGTGCCCGTGACAACTTGCTGTACAGTCCATTTCTCTCAACTGCCATAAGTAGAACGGATGGTACCATGAATGCCAACCCTCTTAGGACTCAGGCAAGCAATAAGATAGTATAAAGTCATAATATAGATGTCATTTAACATCTCAACATGTCTCCTAAAGATGATTGCTCCTGAATGAATAAAGTAGAAATTGTTACATGTACTTCAAAAATCATGATGTGTTTAACAATCTTCCCCGTGATTTCTACACTCGTACATGCAGAGGTCAGAGGGCATCTTGCCAGAGTCAGGTCTCTCTTTGCAAAATGTAGGTCCCTGGGTCAACTCGGGTCATGAGGCTTGGTGGCACTGAGCCCTCTCACAATACCCTCTTTTCTGATCCTTTTTTAATTGAGTAGGATGCTGTATAATTTGACTCTCATGATACTGGATACTGAAGTGTTTGATGGAGAATCTGCCTTGACTACCAAAGGAAGCAAAAGGAAAACATTTCATCACTGACCACCAAGTCAAGAAGCCAGAAGGTGACTAAGCCCCCCTCCAAGGCCCTAGCCAAGCAAGCGCTCTTCGCTGCCGACCATCCATTCCCCTCCATGCCAAGCAAACAACAGTGTTTGCTTGCTTGTCTTTTGCATCATAAAAAACAGCCAAGGAACCTGAACCTGACCCTGACATCTTGCCAGTCCTTCCAACTCTAAACAACAACAAAATAGCGTTTAAACAATTCTGCAAGTTTTATTGAACCTATCAGTCAAGCCCATCAAGGAAATTCATTCAATTAATGTGGTGAACATCATTGACATTTTCCCAGAGCAAACTGGTCCACGGTTAGTTCCTTGTTTAGGCTCCTTGACTAGAGTGTTCAAGCATGATTAAAAATGGAACACACCCAACAAAATTAAGAGCAGGGCAAGAATAGAAGGACAATCACACATGCTTTTTCTCTGACAACACACTGCATCGAGTTCGCTCAAGACACCAAAATTGAGTGGGCTGTCCTGGTAAGCAGGCGTGTATCAAACCACGCTGTGCAAAGGAGAAAGTGGTAAGTGGCTCCCGAATACAGCGCCACGACAGGGCTGGCAACCAGCACTTCCCCAAGCCTTTTGCCCGAGGGATGTTACATAAAGCTTCCCCAAGCTCTGCCCATGCTTTACAGCCAGCCACGACGGAGTCACACGGGGACGGGAGCGTAGTCATCACACGACTGAGTCACCCGATTTGGATGTGAAGCTCTGGTCTCAGGGCTGGAACTGGAAAAGTCACCCACAGCAGGAGAGATGGCCCAGGCAACACTTGGCCTCTGACTCCTTACTCACTCTTTCCACTGGAGGCCTGTTTTGTACATACTACCTACCTGCCATATTCGTCACATGTAAGTGCAGATGTTTGGTTTGACCTTTAAAAGAATTTTCAAGTTTTATGTGGTGTGTGTGTGTGCTATATGTTCGTGTGTTTATGAACATGCACATGTGGATGTAGGTGTATTTGTGCATGTTTTAAAGACAGATGCATGTGTGTGGAGGAAGGTGTGTTTATATGTATATTCATTTATGTGTGCACAAATACACATGGGTGCAAAGTGTGTGTTTGTATGTGCACATGTGCATGTGGATACAGGTGTTATGTGTATATTCATGTGTGCACACACACGTACACGTGAAGGCAAGGCACAGTGGGCATCAGATATCTTCCTCTGTCACTCTCTACCTTTTTTGAGACAGGGCCTCTCTCTGGACCTGGAGCTTACTGATTACACTGGACAGGCTGAACCACGAGCTCCAGGGATCCACCTACCTCCCCTCCCACAGGGCGCTCCAGCGATCCACCCAGCTCTGCTCCCCCAATGTTGCCTGTTACAGATGTGTGCTCCACCTTTTTAACATGGGTGGCCAGGATCAAAAATCGTGTCCTCATAGGGTGTTCCAGGCACTTTGCCAATTGAGCCTTCTCCCCAGCCCCTCAAGTTTTATTTTTCAACTGCAGGGAATGTGTGACCGAGAATAAAAACGAATAAGGTAGCCTCTAGAAAACAGAAGTGACTGTCTTGACTCAAAGCGGTGGATCTCTTGCCATTCGTCATTCTGGAAAGAGTCATGCTGTGTGAGGCAATGCGGCTGGCTTTAGATGAAGTGAGGGGAAAGTTGCCTTTTTACTCTAGGAAGGAAGTGGCCTGTTCCTTGGCTTACACAAAAGAACCACGTATAACTTTTTATAGTCCTGAAGAAACCAATCGTCTGTAACAAGCTATGTGGGTAATCTAGGAGGCTGCTCTGCCAGAGAGTTCAGGTGAAGCCAGAGGATGCGTAAAAAGTTCTCGGGACCACGCTGTCTTTCCATTAAGTCTGAGCCACCAGTAAAACCTCACTGAAAGTTACAGAACAACACCAAGCATCTCAAAAAGGTGTATGCACAAAGATTCTCGGTGCTCCAATTGTCTGCAAAACAATATGAAAGGTGTCCTCGGGAAAGGCTACCAAACCAGGCATGAAGCAATGATATGATGATGAAGCATCGTGCAGTCGGGAAAAGCTAGCTCCATTGGTATGGAAAGATCTCAGTATACACCACCGCGGGCTAAGTCGGGGGTGTGTGTGTTACATATGCACACATGTTATGGAACAGTCACAGGCTGCTGTGCCCAGCCAGATCTTTATGCTAAGGATCTGAACCGATGCCCTCGCAGCAGGCATTTGCTGACTGAGCCATCTCCCTAGCTCAGTACCAAGAAACTGCTTGCTTGTTTGCTTGCTTGGGACACAGTCTCATGGGACTGAAACTGGCCCTGAAGTCCCGATCCATTCTTGTGTCTCCACCTTCCCATGCCTGACTGCAGGCATGCAGGCATGGAGCTAGCACTGCTGAAGGCCCTGGTGGACTGAGATTACCGTCTATCATGGCCTGGCAACTCTCTGAGCTCAGCAACATGGGCGACTCCCCACTCCCCCAAAGAAAGGTGCCCTGTTCTCTACCCAACCTTATTTAGATAGAGACTGTCTCTAGGCCCGATGTCTGACTTCTCTCTAGTGTGACCCTGGAGCAAGTTCCCAGCAGAAGCCTTCCTCCTGTTGCCCATGTGGCAACTAGACATTGTGCTAGGATCATTACAATAAGACCATCTACCAGATGAAAATTATGACTTGGTTTTGGCGTTTTATGGTAGGCGTGAGCTGTTTAATGCAAATGAGGTGATTCCCAGCTACCGTTCCCAACCCTAGGGATATATCTATGCCCCATGCTTTGGAATAAAGCTGAAGAGATTCACTGAAGCTGTCTCCCAGGGGGCCTACCTCCGTCATGTGCTCACAGGCTGTACAAAGCTCTGTCCTCGCTTCTGCCCCTTGTTGTTGTGGACTGGTGGCCAACAGGCTACAAAGAAAGAGGAACCCCCACATACCACCATGCGCAGTTTCCAAGAAACTTAGAATAGTCATTCGCAAGTCCTACTTGGACTCTGCTGTTGGGTTTGACCTAACCCACTGTGTCTTCTTCCAGATGATTCTAGAAGGAGCTAAACTTCGCATTTCTGGTGTTTAAATTGCTTTGATTGGAAAGCTAGATGTGGTGACTCATGCTGTAATCCCAGCACGGTCAGCGGGGACTACATAGTGAGTTCAAGGCTAACCTGAAATACAGAGTAAGGTACAGTCTCAAAAACTATTTAATAGCTTTAAAATTGCTCTGACTGGGGACAGGGGCTTTCCTTGTTTGGTTCTGTTTGAAGGTAACTTATGTATGCATCACCGTTTCGTACCAAGAGCCATCCAGGGCAGTGAGACAATAGCTTCAAGTGTTTAAAAAAGCTTTTAAAAGAGGATATTCCATGTTTATTTATTCTGTATACATATGTGTGCATGTGGACATGGTTATGCATGCCGCAATATGTGTGTGGAGGTCAGAGGACAGTCAGGGGAATAGATTTTCTCCTTCTACTATATGGGTCCTAGGGATCAAACTGAAAATAAGCTATAACTTAATTATCTGAGCTGCACCAGGTCATCAAGAGAAGCTCTTCCTGAGCTTAGCTCAAAGCAGCTCAGGGTGTCAAGGCCAGACTAAGAGGTGGTAAACAGGCAACCCGGAGTCCCAGCAAGACCAGCCCTAGTGACTGTGTCTGCTCAGAGAGCAGAGTTCTACTAGGCTTGAATGCAAGAAAAAGATGTGAGCTAATATCTTAGGAGACAGAGAAAGACCAAAGGTACAAGGGGCGATAGTATAGGCAACACAGCAAGGCCAGAATGCACCCCACTATTCTTGCTACTCACCAGACCTAGTGATGGGGGTGTAGGGACGAGAAGGAGAAGACTCAAGATAGCTGGCATTCATACTGCGCAGTAGTGACACAGAACTAGAGGCAGTTCACACGGAAATAGCTAACTGGGCTTCTTCCTAGAACAGCAGCAAGCATGGTGGAGCAGTGAGACCCTGTGTTGTTCCAGGAGGAGAAATCCATGTCTGAACCCTTGAGCAGTTTAAGAGCAGAGGCTCATGAGAAACGCATGCGAAATGTCTGAGCAACTTCCAAGTTAGAAGTAACTCCAGCTAAAAGGACCCCAGCATTCCTCAGATTGTACCGCCCCTCTCCCCCACACCACTCTCCGACTGTGAGCATCGTAACTGCACTCTATCCTTCCATTCTCTCAATAGCAGTTCATTAGAGATCTGTTCAGCTTCAAGTCTGCACAGGCTGGGACTTGGGAAAGCACAGGTCATACTTGATCCTTGGTGTCACAGAATTCACAGTCCAGAAGAACACAGCCATCTTAACAGCTCCTCTACCGTTCTGTGTGCTAGATACCTAGACAAGAAAGTCCGACATTGGTGTTGTGGTATTTTAAGGTCTATGCTTTGGAACATTTGTTTAATGATGTAAAGATGTGTCACATTCTTTTATGTTGCATTTGTTTAACTCTGTGAAGCTGTAATTTTTTCTTTTCTTATTTATTTATTTATTTATTTATTATTTATTTATTGCCTGTCTAAAACACCTGATGGTCTAATAAAGAGCTGAATGGCCAATAGCGAGGCAGGAGGAAGGATAGGAGGGACTGGCAGGCAGAGAGAATAAGTAGATATCTGGGAAGGAGAAAGAAAGAAGAGAACAAGAAGAGGACATCAGCGGCGAGCCACCCAGCCAGCCTTGGAGTGGGAGTGAAAGTAAAGAGATACACAAGCAAGAAAAGAGAAAAGCCCAGAAGCAAGAGGTTGTCGGGATAACTTAAATTAAGCAAAGCTGGCAAGAAATAAGCCAATCTAAGGCTAGCAATAAGAAGAATAAATTACATGAGTGATTTGTTTGGGAACTGGGTGGTGGGCCCCCAAAAGAGTCCAAAGAGCAAAGAATAAAATCAAACAACAGATTAGAGATGTCACTTCGGTGCTAGCACACTTTCCGCACACAGAGAGCCCTGTGTTTGATTTCCCAACATCGTCTAAACCAGGTATGGGGGCCACACCTGCAATCCCAGTGCGCCAGAGGTGAAGGCAGGGGGGTCATCCTCAGTGTCATCCTCAGCTACACAATGGGCTCAAGGCCATTGGTAATTAAATTAATTCATTAGAGACAGATACCTGAGACCCTGTCTCTAATGAATTAATTAACTTAAACTGGGTGCAGTGGTACAGGCCTTTCATCCCAGAACTTGGAGGTCAGAGGCAGTTGGATCTCTGAGTTCCAGATAGGTAGTCTCCTATGTGAGAGACCCTGTCTCAAAAATACATAAATAAACATTAACTAGTAAGGCAAAATAAAACCGGTAAGTCTATGGGAAGGAATGTGTACCTTTGAG
Organism: Bramus lutescens; assembly: GCA_001685075.1. NCBI lineage: Eukaryota > Metazoa > Chordata > Mammalia > Rodentia > Cricetidae > Bramus > Bramus lutescens. The sequence continues at coordinate 482,816 of LOEQ01000744.1, read as the reverse complement.
TAGGGGCAGTTGGCAGAATTCAAAGTGCATTTTTCACAGGGACATCAGAACGAGCACCTCCAGTAAAAAGCCCCGATTTCGTCAAAAGCATCCCCAGAACTAGGGCAGGCTAATCTCCAGGAACACTCATAGAATACTCACTCAAATCAAATGTTCCAAACACCAACACACAAACCACCTCATGTCAGCATTTATCACTGCAGACAGCTTTGCCGGGGAAGGAGAAAAATGCTAAGATAAATGAGTCCATTAAACCGAGTCCAGCCCAGCCCGATGCCTCTTTGTTCTTCTGGCCCCAGGAGCATTGCATGGCCATTGTCACCTCTTTTCTATGGTAAAGGTGTGAGTGCCACAGGGATTGCTCATGTTAGCATACTGCCCAGGAAAGGAACAACTATCCAAAATGTATGAGTGCTTTGGAAGACGGCGATGTTGGCCATAACCAAGGCCTTCCAATTCTAGATTGGAAGTCTAACCCTGAGTTCAACCCTCTTTGAGGCAAAGCCTGTATCTCAGTCACATTTGCTGCCCGCACGTTGCCACTGAGAACTCCCCGTATGTGAGCAGCAGAGGGAGAAACGCCACATCGGGATTTGGGTGGTAGCTTGGTACACAGAAAACCTTCAGGGAAGTCTCTAGCTTGCCTTTAGTGACCAGTCACCAGGCCTTCAAAGACACCACGTAGGAGCTCATACCTCTTTCTCTGTCTCTGCAGATATCATATGCAGGTGGCCGACTTCAAGCCAGCTCTGTTGATGCCATAATAGAATGATTGATGGGCAGGGACTTCAGTGGAAGGGAGGGGCTTTCCAACCGCAGGGCAGCATTTCCTTTGCGTGTAGCAAAATTTGTCCACCTTTTCTTTTATGGTTGTGAGACAATCAGAATACTATCAGGTTATAAACTAGCTCCTCTCTCTCCCTCTCATTCTCCCCCTCGCTCTCTTGCTAAGAATCCAACCCAGGGCCTCACACGCGCTAAGCATGTGGTCTGCCACAGAACTACATACACACTAGTCCCTAGGACTTCTAGTGTTTTCTTTCATAATTTTTCATTTTTTCTTAAGAAACAGTGTCTTCCTCTGTAGCATGGGTTACCTTAACGCTCACAGTGTAGACCAGGCTAGCTTCCAACACACAGCAGTGTTTCTTCCTCGGTCTCCTGAATCCCGGGATTTAGCCGTGAATTACTACACTCAGCTCTACTAACTTATTTAACACACTTGGAATTGTGAGTGTATGTAAAAAAAAGATGCTGTTTTATTTTTTCCCTTCCCACCATTTGCTGAATAATCTCTCTTCTCAAGAGTTTAAAACATCACTTAACAAATGTTGTTTACTGTTCTCAGGTATTTACCATTGTTCTGCCAAACTTTACTTCAATAGTCACCAACTTATGACAGTTTCCTAATACGTTTTGCTACCAGGTAGGATACTCTTCCATCCCATAATTAGAACTCTTTAAAGTTTTTCATTTATTTCACATAATAAAATTCACTTATTTTTGTAAATACCAGGAGTACCATATTGCAGACCAATTTTAAAAAATAAAAGACTTTGTTGGCATTCTAATTAGGGTGCAAAACTTAGAAAAAAAATGAACTTTTCTGTTTTGTTTGTATGTCTGAGTGAGTGTGGTATATGTAGTATATTTTTATGTTGCACATGTGTGTTCAGGTATATATGCCCATGCACATGTGTGCAAGACCAGAGGAAGATATGACAGCCTTGCTCTGTCACAAACTGAAGCCAGGCCGGTGGCCCGTGAGCCCCAATGTTCTTCCTGTCGGCAGCCCCACATCATCCAGCTAAGGCCATACTGGTCTTCCTGTGGGGGCTGGGATCTGAGCTCAGGTCGGCAGGCTGTGCAGCAAGCGCGCTCTTAACCACTGAGCCACCGCTTCAGCCCCGCTTTGTCTTTTTGAGACAAGATCTCACTTTAGCCTGGCCTTGAGTTTGTGATCCCGCCTCTGCCTCCAAGAACTGAGATTATAAGCACATGCCACTACATCCAGCATCTTCGCAGTATTGAGGATTGTGATCTAAGAACGTTCCACGTCTCTCCAGAGACTTACACTTTTCACACTCCTCAGTGTTGGATCTAAACCATGCTCATATTGTTTGGATATGTTACAATTAACTCTTCGTGTTTTATTCCTAATGTTCAATATGTTGGGTTATCATTTTTTAAAAAAACAAAACCCACTGTTTTCTATGCCTGGAATACTTTTCGGAACTTTCCTGTTTGGTAAAATCTGCTTTTCTCAAAGTCTCATCCAAACTTCACTTGCTTGATCAAGAATTCCTCAGCCCAGGATTCAATCTAGAAGAATCTGTCTTTCCTTCATCCACTTGCCTCATCTTAAATGTGACAGTATCATCTTGGTGGCACACAGTACTGTGACTCCTCTCAACAGGTTGTTTGCTCACCTCCCTGAGCCTCACAAGCCTGGTTAGGTACAAATACTCAATTGCTCTGAATGGTGAACGAGTGAATGAGGGAGGGGAAGCATAAAAGACATCCCTTCTCATGTTTCCACGGTGCTTTTACAGTGATAATGATGATAATATTGAAAAATGGTAATTATAGAATAACGTGATGTTTTTCCCATAAGCCACAAGCTGTGTTCAAAAGAGCAGAAAGTAACCCAATGATAAATGATGAGCAACCAAGAAATTTCTTTCTTTGGTGCATACTTCAGCTTAATGCAAACAGGCAGCGTTGTGACACACAGAACATACTCTGGCATCCACAAGACCTGCATTGAACTCTATGAAACATTAGTTGGCAAACAACCGTCTTGGGTGAGTCTCTCCACCTGCTGACGAATCCTATCCACACGTTACTGACAATAAATATCTTCTCAGCAGGATAGGGATATGCCAGGCTCGCACATCTGAAGTGCCGGACCCTTTCCTACCCTCTTCCCATCCCACAAAAGGACCTGCAACCTCCCCGTTGATGGGAACGGAAGGTATTCAGGATTCCCCTTCTTTCTGTCATTCATTTCTCCAACCCATCAGCTAAGCCTCAGACTCCCAGGCTGTAACAGCTTCCCACTGGCTGCTCTCACCATCAGCTCCCTGTACCAGGCTTTTTCTCTTAGGCCACCAACCAGCTCCCAAATTGTGAGAGTCTTGTTATTAGTTTTGAACACTTGGCCTACCTTAAGTACCTTTCTGGCTAGCTCTTTTAAGTTACACTAACCTGTTGGTCTTTATCTACCTTTCTTCTGTATATCTTACTTTCACTGCTTCTGGTGTCTAGTTGGCTGGCTGGTGTCTGCCTGGCTTTTTGCCCCAGGTGTATCCCCCGTCCTCGCCTCTCTTTTTCCTAGTATTTATTACTTTTCTCCCTTCTTTCTCCTATTTATTCTCTCTGCCGCCAGCCCTGCCTATCCTTTCTCCTGCTGTCCACCTCTCTTATTAGACCAATCAGGTGCCTTGGGCAGGCAAGATAAAACAAATAACACATCTTTTCATAATTAAACACACATCTTACATCGTTAAACAAATGCAGCATAAACAAATGTAACACACCTTTACACAGTTAAATATTCTACAGCATAAACAAATGTAACACACCTTTACACAGTTAGACTAATATTCCACAGCATAAACAAATGTAACACACCTTTACACAGTTAGACTAATATTCCACAGCATAAACAAATGTAACACACCTTTACACAGTTAGACTAATATTTCACAGCATAAACAAATGTAACACACCTTTACACAGTTAGACTAATATTCCACAGAATAAACAAATGTAACAAACCTTTACACAGAGTAATATTCCACAGTAAACAAATGTAACACACCTTTACACAGTTAGACTAATAAAGGTGTCGTATTTGTTTACATTGTGTGGAAATGTGTCAATCTGATATATCCCACAGTAAACAAATCTAACACACCTTTACACAGTTAGAGTAATATTCCACAGCATAAACAAATGTAACACATCTTTACACAGTTAAATATTCTACAGCATAAACAAATCTAACACACCTTTACACAGTTAGAGTAATATTCCACAGCATAAACAAATGTAACACCCCTTTACACAGCTAAATATCCCACAGCATAAACAAATGTAACACACCTTTACATAGTTAAAATAATATCCCACAACATCCCCCAACCACGTCTGTCTTGCCCTAACAATCACAATAGCCCCTAAGTGGTCTTCCCACTTCCAACCCCAGCCCCCTCTGGTCTATTATCCACACTGTTGACTGAGTGACACTTTGAAACTGTCCCAAATCATGTCACACGTTTCCTACGAACTTTCCAGGTGTCCTTTCTTAGCTCACTGGATCTTAAGTCCTTACAGTGGCCTACAAGAAACAATTTGACACCCAACTATCTCTCTCTCTCTCTCTCTCTCTCCCCGACACACTGGTCCTCCTTGCTGGTCCTTGGACATACAAGTGAGACAGACCTAAGAACGTTCAGGGCCTAGGAAATCCTTTCCTGAGTGTCTTCATGGCTGCTTTTCCATCTTCAGATCTGTGAGCAGACATCTTCCATCACCAGCCCATACAGAGCACGGTTTCTGTGTCTTCGTCTCTCCAGCACCTCACAGCCACTGCAGGCATTTTATCAGTGGCTGTTCCCCCTCAACACCCACTAGAAGTTCAACTAACACATACTGAGTGACCAAATAAACGAGCACATCCTTCCTAACTATAAATCGAACCACAGAATAGACTCTCCTAAAATAAACGGTCTAAAGGACTGGTGGGTGAGAAACCCAGTCCTCCTCTAGTACCCGGGGGCATTACTCACACAAATGGTTCAATGGCTAAAAGTGAAGAATCCCTTGTTTTACATGGAGTAGTGAGATCAAACATGCCTGAACCCAGGAGAGACAGCCACCTCCCTCTTCCACATTGTTTGTTTTGTTTTTCTAGCTTTTGTGGGTTTTTTCTTTTAGAAATGATGTCTGTCTTCCTCCACTTTGCCCAGATTCTGGGACGCTCCTGTTCGCTCCCGTTTGGCGCCAGAAGCCAGAAATAGCTGTTGCCTCATGGCCCTCACTTCCCTCCTTTGTCAGCACCCAGTCCTCTGGAGCCTTCCCTGTGTTGTGGATGCTGGTCTGTGAATTCCCAGTCAGGCAAGTAACGACATCGGGTCAGCCTAAACTAAAACACACTTCAAGGTGTTCTCTTCAGGAAAAGGGTATTTTAGAACGGACTCCACCGCCTCTACAGATGCATTAAATACTATCCCAGTGTGTGCTGCAGCTGAAGAACTGGAGGAAGGATACACTGTACGGAAGAAAGAACTCGTTCGTTTTGTTTTTTTTAATTTACTGAAAGTCTAAATAACTTTCTTTTTGAGCCTAAAAAGAAATCTAAACACAAGGCTGGAGTCATGTGATCTCCAGCCATTTAGCAAATAATGTTTGAATGCTTGACCCACAATGCCGGCTTTTATTTGATTTTAATAATTATACAAAAGATTCAATTACAAAAGAGTAAGGGCTTTCCCGCCCACTAATTATTTTTAATGGGCAATCCTCATATGTTGGTAAGTGCATGTTAGATAATTGCCTCCATAATACAACATACTGGGAAAATAAAGCCCTAACATATTGGCAGAAGATCAAGTAAGTCATATGTGGCTGTGCACACTTGCAATCCCAGCACTTGGGACCAAGGCAGAAGCAGGCTGATTTGCAGGGCAGCCTGAGCAACACACTTGGCTACATAGTGAAACGGTCTCAAAACATTAATAACAATAATGATAATAACAACAATCATAACAGCCAGAAACACACTGAAGTATACATTTTAAAGCTACTTTTTAAATTAATTAATTAGAAGAAAGAATGACATTGGAAATAATTGGATCTGGAGATGTGGCTTAGTTTCAGAACATTGCCTAGCATGTGCACTGCAAATTAATTAATTAATTAAATGACTCTTGAAACAAAAGCACCAGGCATCAAATTCCCACAATAGTTTTTCTGCCTCAGTAAAAACCATCATGTATGTAAATTACTCCTAAATTAAGATATATTCCAGGACATAATATGAGTTTGATTTTAGTTGGCATTATAGTTGTATGTCTGTAACAGTTGCAATACCTGAGCACGCAATAGCTCAGAAATGCTCTGAATTAAAACGAAGAAATGGATAACCCAGAATTTAAGCTTAACTTTTAATATAGTTAATCTGAAATCAGGTATGCAGCCATTGACCAAAATTCTGTCTTTTGTTTGTTGCTTTGGGGGGGGACTATTTTCTTTTTGTTTTTGTTATTTTGGTTTGGGGGATTTGGTTTTTGTTTGAGACGGAGTCTCAGGCCCCCTACCACACTGTCCTGGAACTCACTATAGACAAGTTGGCTTTGAGCTCCTGGCCCTCCGCTCAAAGTGCTGAGGTGACAGGCACAGCTCACCGTGTTCAGCTCTGGAAGGCTCCTTTAATTAGCACATTAGTATCCATAGCCCAGGAACAAGAATTTGCAGTTGGTTCTCTGGAAGATAGGCTCAACAGACAGCACTGACCGACAGCGCCTCGCCATCCACTGTGCCGTCTCAAGAGGCTTTCTGATGTGTGTCAGCTCTGTTCGCAGTTGGTGGGAAGAAGAAAACGGTTTTTCATTGTGGATTCTCTTTCTAACTGTCCTGGTCAAGTTCTGCTGTCAGCTTGACAAAACCTTGAGTCACCTGGGGGTGGGCACTTCAATCGAACAATTGCCTCTGTCAGACTGTGGCCATGTCTGTGAGAAATTGTCTAGACTGACGATTGGTGATCGATGAGGGAGGGAGGGCCCAGCCCACTGTGGACAACACCATCCCTAGACAGGTGGACCTGGGTTGTATAAAAATACTAGCTGAGCACAAGCCAAGAGTGAACCAGGGCCTGATAATTCCTTATGGAATCATGTCTATATGTCCATACCGCCCTAAACGTGCCCAATCTCTTCTTATGGAATCGTAAATTTAACCAGTACTCATGAGTGGACTTCCAGTGAAGTATGCTTGACTATGCTCTGTAGATTGGCTCAATAGATGGCCTATCTGAATGGATGAACGGGTGGATAGATACATATTTCTAGATAATACCTGTTCTAACCAGGATAAAATTCCTTTTTCCTCCAAAGTGCATTGGAAAGTGATGATCAGGCAGACAATTGCAGCCGCAAGTAAATTATACTTCAATATACATTTCCACTAAGAATTTTCTCATAAAACACATTTTGATCATTTTGATCATATTCTTCCCCTCCTCAACTCTTCCCAGATCCTCCCCAATATATCTAAAAGTTAATGATGCTCACAGATCTAATGTAGGAATAACTCAACTGTCTGAAGCCTTTGATGGAACAAAGCGCACCTGCTACTGTGCTCTGCACCCACAGTTCCTCATTGGCAGAATCCCTTGCCCTTAGTGCCCTCCCCACCGCTGAGATCCGTTTCTCCATTACCGACAGACAAACCAGCCGCCCGTGCCAGCATGCTGCCCAGGCCCATCATATCTGGGCTCCATCTCCCCCTCTCTCATGGTGCCTTTCCCCCCACCCCCGCCTCCGGCCGCTCTTCCCTGCTTCGTTCATCCAAATCCATCCGAATCTGACTTGTTCTCCAAGAACACAACTCTGCTCAAGAAGTCTCACTGACCCTGTGGTCTTCCTCTGCAGCTTAACAGGGCCAGTCCTTAGTGCGCCACGACAACCCCGCATCCCTTGTTATCTGCCTCACTTGTAAACCCCTTCTAAATATTCGTACTTCTCTCTCCCTAAAACACTGAGTTCCCCAAAAGCAGATAAGGGATTCTATTTATTACTGTTGTTATTTTCTGCAGAAATATCGATAAGTCAGATAAACAAATTTGTTGAATCCAACAACAAATAACCTTAAACTTTAAAAAACAAGTTCAAGGAAAAAATACCATAGACATCAAAGCAAAAATATGTAACAAGTTAATATTCTGGGGGCTATTTGGAGAATGTAGCAATGCAGAGAATACGAAAGTATTAACTTTTGTCAAGTTTGTAAAACCTAAAAAACCATATGCCGGTTGCAAATATATGGGGTCTGCTAATTGACCAACAGCTAACACATAATAGGTGTTCAATAAATGGTGTTTAGGGGGCTCAGTTGGCAGAGCTCTTGCTTAGCTTGCACTGTGCTGTGGGTCTGATATTCACTACTGTGTAAAGCCAAGCCTGGCAGTACAGCTTGTAAACTCAGCATCCCAGGAGTTCAAGGTCACATTAGGATGCATAGGGGGTTTGAGCCAACCTGGGGTATGATACCATGTCTAAATAAATACTAGATGGATAAAAGTCTATGTCCTCAACTAGAATAAATGAAGGAAATTGCATTTTTCCTTTACTGGATTTTTGTCTTAATCTACTACAACCATATCTGTTCCCCCCCCAAAAAAAAAACCCACAAAGACATCATGTGGGCTAGTTTTTTTAATTAATTTACTTTAAAAAAAAACAACAATATTTTCTCATTGTACATACCAATCCCAGTTCCCACTCCCTCCCCTCCTTCCACTCCCTCCACTTTCCTTCCCACCCCCCTTCTTTTTTTATTGTTTTTATTGAGCTCTATATTTTTCTCCGCCCCATCCCCCCCTTCTCCCATGATCCCCATGTGGGCCGGTTTTATGTCGATTTGGCACAAACTACAATCACTTTAGAAGAGGGAGCGTAAACTGAGGAAATTCCTCACCAGGCTGCCCTGTGGGCAAGCCTGTGGTACAGTTCCATGATTGAAGATTGATATGGGAAAGTCCAGGCCACTAGGGGCAAGGCCACCTCTTGGGAGATGATCATGGGTGCAACAGGAAGATGGGCTGAGTAAACCATGAGGAGCCAGCCAGGAAACACCCCTCCCTCCACGCGCCTACTGCTGTTCCTGCCCTGATCTCCAATCATGGTGGGACATGAAATGAACCCTTTCCTCCCCAAGCTGCTTTTGGTCACATTTTATCACAGCAATGAAAACTCTAGGATAAATATACTAAGAAAAATGTGCCAACCACCTTCCCTCCTCACCCCTGCCTGTGAGAAAGCTGAGTCAACCACCTTC
>LOEQ01000744.1:455559-469133 GCA_001685075.1 Bramus lutescens | reverse complement strand
CGGGTCCACTGGCTGCTGGGGACGCACTGCCCGCTTGGCTATCGCACCAGGCAGAGCTTTGTTCCTGAGCAAGGTGGGCATGTGATGGGGTGGAGGAGTCTGCGTGGTCCATACTGTGGACCCAAGTCCCTGATGATGATGTTGCTGGGGGGAGGGGTGACTGTCAGTGAGGCTTTCCAGCTTCCAGCCTCGGTCCCAGAGAGACACCGTTAGGACTGATCCTATACCTTCCGTAAGTGCTGCCCTTGTCTGGGGGAAGAATTCCACAGACACCTGAGGGGGGTTGACCCTCACTGTGGACCAGTCTTTGGCAGCTCATAATAATAGGTCCTGCAATTCAGAAATGTTCAAAGAACAGGTGGACACAATTCTACGAAAAAAATAATTGGTCAATAATTGAAGAAAGCCCAACAATATGATGATCCTGTGGAGTTGTCAGGGGGAAAAAAAGACATAATGAGAAAAGAAAATTGCAAACTTCAGTAGCAACCACTAAACTCAGCAACTAAAATCAACTCGTTGCCTGTCACCTTGACGACATCCCTTTTAGACAGGTCACAGACCAATTTCTTCCATCTCAAGATGACTTGCTTTCCCTCCATCCTCAGCTCACTACTAACCGAATCACCTGGGTGCTTGCAGGGTCGCCTCCATGCCCAGCCTGCCTCCAGCCCTCCCTCCTTCGCTCTGCCTGCTGCCTTGACAATAGTTTTTCTGCTTAGGACGGTGTCATTACTCCAAAACCTGCAGGCTGTCCCCACCGATCTCCAGATAGTCTTCTTTCATTCAACTCATTGCAACCTAGCAATTCCTCCGACAGAAACTTAGCTAACATCTACTACCAGTCCGCCTTTGTGTCAGGTAGTAGGGCCACCACAGCGGTGAACAGGATAGGCATGACCTATGTCCTAAACAGCCTCTGAAATGTTGAAAACCTTTGCACACTGAGCAAGCCTGTCCCCCTGTGCCACCTCTAGCTACTCCCCAAGCACCTTACACGACTACTTTCTCTGCTGACATTTCTCAATAGTGTCCCCTGCCTGTCTTTGCTCTCACCATTCTTAGCTAATGCCTTCCTCCCCACTCAAGTCACCCCTAAGCCGCCTCATGAAACGTTCCCCAGGTCCTTCTGTGCCCGCTCACCTCTCAGCTTCCATGTGTTTTCAGAACACCAACACACAACCGCTTTAAAAACGCGTTGTTTTGTGTTGCTCCTCAAAGATTGCCCTGTGTGTTTTCTCCTCCTCCAAAGCTCCGTAAGTACTCCGTGAACATTGCAGCCCTGCCGAATTGACTTAGTTCTGCACATATGTTACCGATTAAGTATTATAGTGGATGTCATACAGGGACACAGGTCCCAGAACGGTGTGCTTGTCTACCCTGAGCCTTGCGAAAATACCTAATCCCTTTCTTCATCTGTCTGCCACAGTCATTACGGTCTTTGTAACCTCATTGTACAACCACAGATACAGTACAAGCAGATCTTACCCTTGTGTCCTTAAGGCGCTTATAATAGACCACACAGATGGTCATAAAATATGCTCCTCACTGTCTGGAATAAGGCAATGTACACAGTGTTTTTAGGCAGAGAGCAAGTCAGTCCTCAGCTTAGCTGTAGCTTTCACATCCAGGAAATCAACCAACTGTGAGCCAAAACTATTGAATAGATAGCTGCATCTCATCAGATACGATGGCACATGCATGCAGGCCCAGCATTCAGGAGGCCACAGCCAGAGAAGAGGGTCATGGGTTCAAGGCCAGCCTGGGCTACATAGCAACACCTGTCTGAAGAAAATAATTTATGGTTGCACTGAACATGGTTATGGTTTTTTTGCCTTGGTTTCCTAAATGACCTAATATATCATTTTATACTGCATTTACATTACACTAGTTAAAACTAAGCTGGAAATGGTTTAAAGAACAGAAACAGAAACATAGTTTATATGCAATTATGATAGCATTTACTATAAGATACTGAAGGACATGTGTACTCAGGAGCTGGCAGCTTCAAAAACAGGTCTGAAGAGATGGCTCAGTGGGTAAGAACACTGGCTGCTCTTCCAGAGAGACCTGGGTTCAATTCCAGCATCCACGTGACAGCTCACAACTGTCTGTAACTCACGTTCTAGTGGATCTGACTTCCTCATACAGGCTGTACGCAAGCCAAATACCAACACACATAAAAATTAAATGAATAAACAAAAATTACATTTAAATATAGATTTATTGTCAGAGATCATCATTAGCTATAAGTAGATTTTCCTATTATTAATTGCATTTTATCTTCAGGTTTAGCATCAATTCCAAGTTTTAAAATATATGTGGTTGGTTTATGTATCTTTATTTGGTGTGTGTGTGTGTACACATGCTCCCACATACATGCAAGGGTGTGCATGGATGGATGTTGGAGGTTGGTATCAGATATCTACCTCCATTGCCCCCCACTTTGTTTTTTGAGACAGGGTCTCTTCACTGAACCTAGAGCTCACTGTTTCCACTACACCTGTTGTGGGATGGGATCTACCTGTGCTCTCACTACCCCCAGTGCTGGATTCAGGGACATGCCACCATACCTGCTTTGTGTGGGCTCTGGGGATCTGAATGCAGGCCCTAGTGCTTCTGGGTGAGCATTTACCCACCGAGGTGTCTCCCCAGCCCCACTGACTTGTAATTAGCAGCAATGCTACTGAGGAATGCCTTCAGAGTCAGCCACGCTACAGAACAGCTGTAGTGTTAGAAATCTAAGAACTAATTCTTCCAACCTGAATCAAGACAGTTGCTTCTGAAATAATAATCTCTGTGCAAGCAAGCTGGAAAGAACAAGATATCTTTGAGACATAATGAGTGTCATTTTAACGATTAATAAATGCTATACTACAAATTCTATACTATAAACTAGAGGAGTTTGGATTGACCAAAAAAAGAAACATATTCCAAACTGTCTGGGGAAAAAAGGGTTAGTTACTTTTGACTCTTGTCTACTTTGAATGGAAGGTAGCGAGTATGCATTATTCATACTTTCTGTCTTTAAATGATTGAATATTGATTTCCACTCCCACAGCTCTTGGCTGTTGCTCACTCTTTTCTCATTCTTAGCCTGAACTTCATACAAGCAGCATGAGAATAATTCTACTTTAGGAGTAATTTCTACTTAAAAAAAAAACCCAAAACTTAATACTTTGGCCTCAAGCACTTCTGTGCAGTAGACAATTTGGAAATCTGACAAGGAAGGCCGGGTCTCAGACAGCATGTGAGGTAGAGAGGGTGACTCTCAGGCTGCCTTTTAAGACAGGCCTCTAGAGGAGGTTGGGTGATCTCAGGTTGGTGGAATCTTGGACTCTCAAGTAAACAAAGCAAAATTCTGCTTTATAAAAGCATCCTGGGGGATGGAGAGATGGCAAATCAGTAAAGAGGACTTGCTACTCTTTCAGAGGACCTGAATTCAGTTCTTAACATCCATTTCAGCTGTTCAAATGACCTGTAATTCCAGCTCCAGGGGGTCTGACTCCTTCTTCTGACCTCTGTGGATACTCACTGACACACACACACACACACACACACACACACGGTTCCGGGGGGACAATAAATGTTTTTAAAGCAGCCCCAATGTAAACTCCATCCAACAATTTGCACAGAGTAAAAGCCACCAAAAATGATGCAAAATTCAAAATCATCAATAACACATGAAAATAATCAACTCTTGGTATGACTCAGTCAGAACAGCAGGTGTAGACAAAAGTGTGACAGAGATTATAATTCCCATGCAGCAAATAAATTAGGCATAAAATGTATAAAGTAATATGATAACAGGTGCATATTGCTGAGCTGGCAGACTATCAAAATGATTGAGTAAATTAAAAAAGAAACAAAACTATGGTCAGAACTTTTAATCCAACGGATAGGTATAAAGAAAACAGAAAAAAGAAGTGGCATAGAAGGTAGATATTTATACAGGAGAAAGCTTTGAAAATGGAGGAAGCAGATAACATGCAAAAATTGGTTAAGATAGATGAAGGAGACACCAGGCTGGGGCTAAGGTCAGAGCATCGCTCAGCCCTCACCAGAGAAGCTGCTTCCCGCCATACTTAGTGATTAACACAGAGAACCTCAGCTTGGCAAAGTGCAGGCAGTGAGAGACTTTGGAGCACTCAGTCCTAAATGGGATGCCTTCATGAAAGCCCTCCCCTCAGGGATCTGTGTGGAAGGGAGGCAAAAAGAATCTAAGGAAACAGCTTCTTTGAGATACTGCAATAGGAGACGACTCGTTCATTTCCCAGCTGCTCAGACCCAAATAATCACACAAACTATTTGGTCAATAGCTTAGTCATATTCCTTGTTAGCTCTTACATCTTGAATTAACCCATTTCTATTAATCTATTGCTGTGGGACAATAGTCTGTACCCTGTCACTTGTAATTTAAATAAATGCTGAGTGGCCAGTAGCCAGGCAGAAAGTAGAGGTGGGGCAATGAGAATTCTGGAAAGAGGGAAGTTTCATTCTACAGTTGTAACCCAGACAGAGAGGAAACCAGTCACAGAGCAAGTAAAATGTGACTGCCTCACCGAAAAAGGTACCAAGCCACATGGTTAATACAAGTACTATGGGCTAATATGAGTTATAAGAGTTAATGAGATGCCTGAGGTACTAGGCCAATCAGTTTATAATTAATGTAGACCTCTGTGTGTTTCTTTGGGACTGAATGACTGTGAGACTGGGCAGGACAGAAAGTCAACAATCTATGTATCGCCACGAGGTCGTGGCATACTGATAAGGTTTCGTCAGGCATCTGTCTCCTTCGGCAGCTACATGCCATCTCTTTGACTCTGCCCATTTTCTCTCTATATCTCTGTTCAGATTTCCCACCTGGCTTTGCTCTCTTAAGTCGTTGGCTGAAGTAGCTTTATTCATTAACCAATGGTAATACAACATATTCACAGCATACAGGGGCGTCCCACATCAAGACATAACAGAATGGATGCACATATGAACTCATGGAGACTGTGAGAGCACACACAAGACCTGCACAGGTTCAAACAAGACAAAATCCCAGACCTGGGAAGCGGGAGTGGACACAAAGCCCCACCTGTAACCAAGAAGCTACGTGTAATTGATAGCTGCCGGGAAAGGAAGAATGGTGTTCTCAAATGAAACATCACTGGGTAACTGAACCACACTCCAGGGTAAGCGCCATGCCTAGGAGTAGCTGGCCAACCAGAATAGACTCCATGTCTTTTGTTTGGTTTTCTTTTCTTTTGTATTTTGTCTTATTGATTTTCTTTTTCTGTTTGTTTGTCTGTTTTGGTTTTCCTCTTATTGGTTTTCAGTTTTTGTTTTACTTATTTTTTGAGAGGTGGAACATGAAGTTGGGTGGGTAGGGCAGTGAGGAGGATCTGGGAGTTGGGGGAAGGGAAAAGAATATGGTCAAAATATAATGAATTAAAATATTTTATTTTATTAGATTTTTGAGACAGAGTTTCTTTGTATAGCCTTGGCTGTACTGAAATTATCTCTGTAAACCAGGCTAGACTGTAACTCACAGAGATCTGCCTGCCTCTGCCTCTGAAGTGCCACCACCTAGCTGAAAAAATATTTTAAACAAAAACATTTTTAAAGGATAGATGGAGGATAGGAGAAGGATTGATGTATAAATAATAAAAATCCTAGAAAAGAATTAGAACATGTAGGAGAGCCAAGACTTGATGAGAACAGCTGAGAATACTGTGTAAATCCACAAACTAAGGAAACCTAAATTTATTGACTAGAGTTAAAAACATGGAAATAGACACATTCCATTGAAACTGAACAATGGTGGACAGGCCTAAAGAGTGATGAAAAATAAACATGCAGAAATCAAGTTGGTGCTAACCCAGAAGTATTATCCCTACTGGCTAGTTTTCATGGTGTTGGGGTGTTGGTTAAATGCTATTCAGGCCAACTGGGGATAAAATTAATCATCAGTCTAACCGAGTTATGGATCCTGTGAGTTAAAAATAATGACTAGCCTAGCAAGATGTTCCCGCCAGCACAGTAATGGCATGAAGATTATAAAACCACTTTCTAAATTGATCTAAGGCCCACTCCCTAAAATGAAGCTCAGGCTTGCCGCTGCTAAGGGAACAGAACCCACAACAAGGCAAGTCCTAGGCCCCAGAGCAGAAGCTACTACAATTATTCTGTTAAAAGGACACAGTATTAAACTGACTCCTGATGACTTACCGTTATGGCCATAGATTAATGCACAGATTGATGTATCTCTTAGGCTTCCTCAAAGAAGCTTGTTTTTGTAATGAATATTGGTTAATAATACAGAGACTCACAACTGCCAACATGCAGAGAATAAGAGATTTCAGAATATTCTGTCCTAAATGGATATCTGTATCACACCCTTCCTCCCAAGGCTCGGGGATCATCCCAGAAGAGAGAAGCAGAAAGATTATAAGAACCATAGGGGTAGATGGATGACAACAGGCAAACAATGTGTCCCAGCACTAAAGGCCAGCTGCGCACATGGACTGACAGCTGTTATAACAACATGTACAAGACCTGTAAAGAATCAAGCCCCATAAACTCCCAACACAGAGGAGGGGGGTGGTCATGAAGTCCCAACCCTACCTGAGGAGCTATTGGCAAGTAATGGCTGCTGGGACAAGAAGAGCTTCCAATACACACAAACATCCTCTGGAGACCTTATTGACTGCTCGGCTGCATGTACATCACTTGGAGACTCAGAGATGAAAATGGACAAACACTTGAAAATCAAGCAGATTGTTGAGTTCACACATCTTCCAACATACAGTGGACATTCGCTTGTAGTTAATCTAAGGCATTTGGTTGAGAACTCACAGGAGCCACACTTGAATAGGAAAGCTCAAATATTGCCAGAGTGAAAAATTTACTCCGCCCACTCTCGTGGATTTTAAAAAGCCTTGAGAAGAGCAAATTGATCTGGAAAGACCTCAACAGCCTACTAGAATGAAGAACAATAATGAATAAAGTCCAGGATCCAATAAAGCAATGACTATAATACTCAGTATCTGGTAAAAATGGCTGAAGATGCCAAGGAGAATGTACTTCGAAGTCCAAAGACAAGTCAGTCATTAACACAGATTCAGAATGATAGACAGACAGGCAGACTGTAACTATAGATAACAGAGATAATGTGAGCCAACTATATTTACATATTAAAAAGAAAAAAAGGCAAGGATATAATGAGAAAAGTGCTTTGGCTCTCTCTACATATATATTATATTATATTTATTATATTATATTAATTATATAGCTGTGACAAAATACCTGTGTCTTAGTCTTCTTCCTGTGACTGTAATAAACACCATGACCAAAAGACACTTGGAGAGAAAACAGTTTATTTGATTACACAGGTGGTCATCAGTAGAAGCCGGGAAAAGAACTCGAGGCAGGAACCTGAAGGCAGGATCTAATGCAGAGACTATGAAGGTATGCTGCTTTGGCTTGCTCAGCCTGCTTTCGTATACACCCCGAGACCACCATCTCAGGAATGGCATTGCCCACAGTGGACTGGGGTCTCCCACAGGGGACTGGGGTCTCCCACACCAATCATCGACCAAGAAAACACCCCCACAGACTTGACTACTGGCCAGTTGTAGATAGAGGCTTCTCCACTGAGACTCCCTCTTCTCAGACCGTCTTGGCTTATGTCAAAGTGACAGAACTCTGATCTGCACAAGCTGAGGATTAATTTGGATTCATGGTTTGAGAGGTAATTTGTAATGCAATCCTAATCAGTCTTATTAAATAAAAACCCAGAGTCAGATATTAGGGGGTTAAAGCCGAAAGATCAGAGAAGCAGACAGCCCGTCACTGGAGTTCTTGCCTCTCTGAATGTTCAGAATAGGTAAGATCCGCTCTCTGAATCCTCAGACTGAATGCCCTGATCTCCTTCTATTCCTCCCTCTGCCGAGCCTATCACTCCTGTGTCTACTCCCTAGTGCTGGGATTAAAGGCATGTGATCCTAAATGCTAGAATCAAAGGTGTGAGCTCTGTTTCTCTCTTAGACTGATTCAATCTTGTGTGGCCCAGGGTGGCCTTGAACTCACAGAGATCCCTCTGCCTCTGTCTCTGGAGTACAGGGATTAAAGGTGTGTGCCACCACTGCCTGGCCTCTATGACTAACTCATGTGGCTAGTTTTGCATTCTGATCTTCAGGCAAGCTTTATTTGTTAAAACACAAACAAAATATCACAAAATATCTAAAAATTAGATCAGGACTGTGCTAACCTTATCAATGAATCCACTGACCAGTTCATAGTTCAATGGGTTTAATAAGAAATAGACCCTAACTGTGGGGAGAGGACTGATTGGGAATGAACTGAAAGGTCTACCCTGGCCCCATTCTCTGCTGGCCAGTGTGAGACATCGCATTCTCTGCTGGTCTGCATGAGGCATCGCATTCTCTGCTGGCCTGCATGAGGCACTGCATTCTCTGCTGGCCAGTGTGAGACATCACATTCTCTGCTGGCCAGTGTGAGACATCACATTCTCTGCTGGCCTGCATGAGGCACCGCATTCTCTGCTGGTCTGCATGAGGCATCGCATTCTCTGCTGGTCTGCATGAGGCATCACATTCTCTGCTGGTCTGCATGAGGCATCGCATTCTCTGCTGGTCTGCATGAGGCATCGCATTCTCTGCTGGTCTGCATGAGGCATCACATTCTCTGCTGGTCTGCATGAGGCATCGCATTCTCTGCTGGTCTGCATGAGGCATTGCATTCTCTGCTGGTCTGCATGAGGCATCACATCTTCTGCTGGCCAGTGTGAGGCATCACATTTTCTGGTGGCCTGTACTATAAGAACTCTGGAGAAGACACTTCAGAAGGGAAGAAAATTAAACTAGATTGAATCAACAGACATGGATTTGGGAATGGTCTGGGTACTGGAATCACCAGAGAAGGATCTAAAAATAACTCTCACAATACACTAAAGGATCTGGTGGGGGGAGTTGACAATGGTAAGAGAGGAATTTCTGCAAAGGGATGGAAACTATGAAAAGTTCCATGGCAACGTGAGATCATGGACAGGGGCAGAACTCAGTGGGTAGAATGGTCACCTGGCATGCAGAAGCCCTGGGTTTGATCCCAAACATTGTGTGAAGAAGGGACAGGAAAGCCTGCTCACCTTGACCCCTGGGCATGTGAGAACATGGCAAGAAAGCAGACATCAACAATCCAGAAAGGGTTCCCTCCAGCACAGCACAGACTTCTAGCCTCCAGACTGCGTGAAAATAAGTATCTATAATCATGATCATGGACATTGGGCTGGGCTTCTGGTTCCAGGCTTTCTGGCTGGGAGATTAAGATGAGTCATGATATAGGACAAAAATCAGTACAAGGGGGTCAGGGCAGAGGTCAAAACTGATTCTGCCCCTCACAGGCGTCAGGCCAAAAAGTACCAGCCAAGCCTTTGTTGTGTGTGCTCCAGGAATCAGCATACGATCCTGTGTGTTTTGTTCTACGCTGCTCTACAATTGAATCCAGCTTCCAAAAGCACCCTCTTCCTCCACTGGGTGCAATTCTGTTCCAGGGTTGGAGACAATCACTGCGGCCTGAACCCCATGTGGGCACTATGCCCACTAGACAAGTGCTACCCCCTGAGTGATATTTTGAGATGGATTTTTAAAAGAGGTTTGATTTTACTAATTTTACTTTGAGGGAATTTTATGTAAGAGGATTCAGTTTTAAGAATGACCTTCCAAAAGATACTGCAGGCCAATTTTGCCTTTGTTTCTAGGTGGGATGCAGACCATCATGGCAAGTCAGCTGTTCTTGCAGTCACAAGGGTGGGAAAACAAGCTACAGAAAGCAGAGTTGAAAGGATACCAGAAAAGCCAGGCATAACCATACAAGCCTGTAACACGGGTAACAGGAAACAAACTGATCTGTCCAGCAGATCAGGTTATTGATGGTTATCGAGGGGGTGTCACCTAGGAATCAAGGGAGCGAAAGGGAGAGGGGATCAAGCACATAAAGAAAGACAGAGTCAGTCTGAGTCGCGTCAAGATCTCCAGTTTATTGAAGAATAAAGCTTGCTTATATGCAGGGGATTTTGCTCAGGGTGGGGTAGAGAATAGGAGGAGGAAAAGTTTTAAGAGGAAACGAAGATAGGGTTGGTCTTGGCCCATGTTCCTGTAACCTGGCCCATGTTCCTGTAACCTGGCCCATGTTCCTGTAACCGGTCACTCGCAGCCGATTCCGAGAAGTAAAGAAACAACTTGCCAAACCTAAAGAAACAACTTGTTAAACCTATTTTGAAAAGCTTGTCTAAAAGAACATCTTGTGGTCAGAACAGGCCAGAGCAGGTGGCTGTGCCAGATNAAACAACTTGCCAAACCTAAAGAAACAACTTGTTAAACCTATTTTGAAAAGCTTGTCTAAAAGAACATCTTGTGGTCAGAACAGGCCAGAGCAGGTGGCTGTGCCAGATCCTGCTCAAGATTCTCTTTGGTCCTCAACAACAAACATTCAGAAACAGCAAAATCCAACTTTTACCTTCTTCTCCAAAAGAAGTTGATGGTGTGTTGGCCAGCTGACCATCTCTCTCAGTTGTGGTTTCTATTGCTGTGAAGAGACACCATGATTAGGGCAACTCTTATAAAGGAAAACATTGAAGGGTGGCTCACAGTTCAGAGGTTCAGTCTACTATCATCATGGTGGGACATGGCGGTGTTCAAGCAGTCATGGTGTTGGAGAAGTAGCTGAGAGTCCTGTATCTTGAATTGCAGGCAACAGGAAGTGCTCTCTGACACTGGGCATATCATGAGCATATATGAGACCTTCAAGTCTGCCTCCACCATGACACGCTTCCTCCAACGAGGCTAAACTCCTAATAGTGTCACTCCCTATGGGGGTCATTCTCTTTCAAACCACCATGTTCCACTCTCTAGCTCTCAAAGATTTGTAGCCATACCATAATGGAAACATGCATTCAGTTCAACTTCAAAAGTCCCCATAGTCTATCACAGTCTCAACAATGTTTTAAAGTCCAAAAGTCTTCTGGGATTCATGCAATCTCTTAACTGTAATCACCTGAAAATTAAAATAAAAAACAGGTCACATTCTTTCAACATATTCATTCCAAAATACAGGGAAGGGAGCGCAACAAAGAAATACTGAACCAAAGAAAGACCAAAACCCAATTGGGCAAACTCCAAACTCTACATCTCCATGTCTAATGTCAAAATGCTCTTCAGATCTTCAACTCCTTTCAGCTTTGTTGACTGAAACACACTTCTTTCTCTTGGGCTGGTGCCACTCCCTGTTAGCAACTCTCCTCGGTGGTATCCCGTGACTCGGCTCTGGCATCTCTAAAGTCTTGGGTTTTCCAAGGCAATCCAGGTTTCAATGTCACAGTTTCACACAATGGCTTGTTTATAAGGTCTTCTTCAGAGACAACGTTGACATGTGCCTGGCCTCAGCAATTTTCATTAGTCACAGAGACAAATTCCATAACCTGTTTCTTCTGTTCTTAACTCTAAATCCAAAACCATGTGGCTGAAGCTGCCAAGTTCTGCTGCTTGCTGGGGATTGAACATGGCTCCTCATTCAATTACATCTTTACCAGTTTTCTGGTTTTGATTGTTACCTTCAAAGCCTAAGCTTGGCTGTCCTTGAACTTGTTCTGTAGACCAGGTTGACCTCAAACTCAGAGGTTTGTCAGCCTCTGCCTTCCAAGTATTGGGATTAAAGGTGTGCACCACCACACCTGACTGTAAGTTTTTCTTTAATTCCTTTTCACAAGGTGGAAAGTCAGCTGGGTGGGATCCTGCCCTGAGGTCACCACTCCCTTCATTCCATTTCTTAATCTACTTATCTTCTTAATCACAGGATTTAGCTCTAGTTCACTTCCTGGTTACCCTTTTCTCAATCTGTACATTTTATATTTTTATTTGCTTAGCTTGCTCCTTTTCATTATAAATCTTCATTAGAGTTACCACTAATAACCACACAACATAGTCTATACTAGGCTGTTTCGAGATTTTCTAAAATTAATCTAAAACTTTTCACTTTAGTCTCATATAGACTCTTCAGACAAGGATAAAAAGAAGCCACATTCCTCACCAAAATATCACAAAAATTATTTCTAGGCAACATACTAAAATTCTTCTCCTCTGAAACTCTTCAGCCAGCCCCCATCAGTTCAAATCATGATCAGCACCACTATCTTCCACGCTCCTACTAGTATGGCCTGTTAAACAGTGCTTAAAGCATTCCACTGCTTTCCTAACCCAAAGAACCAAAGTCCAAATTCCTCCACAGAAAAATGTGGTCAGGCTCTTCACAGCAATATCCCAGTCCCTGGCACCAACTTTTGCCTTAGGGTTTCTATTACTGTAAAGGAACAACATGACCATGGCAACTCTTATAAAGAAAAACATTTAATCGGAGTGGCTCCCTTATAGTTTCAGAGGGTGGGGCAATTATCATGGTGGGACATGGTAGTGTGCAGCAGACATGGTGTTAGAGACTTAGCTCACTATCCTGTAACTTGCAGGCAGCAAGAACTGGTCTCCAGCACTGGGTGGTATCTTGTGCACATATGAGACCTCAAAGCCCTTCTCCATAGTGGTACAACTCCTTCAACAAAGCCACACCTACTCCAACAAGGCCATAACTCCCTTTAGTGCCACCTCCTTTGGGGGCCGTTTTCTCTCAAACCACCACACCATCCCTACAGCAAACACATCAATGGTGTTACAGATGAAACACGTGTTCTGGCTCACAACTTTGGAGGAGCCATGTCCATGGTCAGTTGGCCCTGCTGTTTGGGGGCTGTGATGAGGTAAAGTGTCCTAGCAGGAGTGGGTGACAGAGTAGAACATTTACCTTCTGGCTGAGAAACGAGAGAGAAAAAGAGACCAGAATTCCACAGGCCCTTTGGGGTATACTCTCAGTTACCTGAAGCCGGGACCAAGCCTTAAGCCCCACAGGACTTTGAGACACGCTTAAGAGCTACACCTGCCAGCTATCCTTCTGCATAGCTCCCCTCCTTCACGGGCAGGTACACAAGACTGTAGGACACATGCAAGACACACACATGATCAAACATGGCTTCTTCCTGGAGATCTTACTCTCTGAGTCTCTGAAGGCTGCCTAGGGTGGTATCCTCTGTAGGATTTATTGTGGGCTGCTTCACCAGCTTCCATCGGCTCTTCATTGAAGTTTTTCTAACTTCACCATTACTCAGAAGCCTGCAATTAATAATTTTTTAAAGATTTATTTATTTATTATGTATACAGTATTTGCCTGCATGTGTACCTACACCCCAGAAGAGGGCACCAGATCTCATTATAGATGGTTGTGAGCCACCATGTGGTTGCTGGGAATTGAACTCAGGACCTGAAGAGTCAGTGCTCTTAACCGCTGAGGCATCTCTCCAGCCCCTGCAATGAATAATTTTGAATGGATGGACTCATGGCTCATACCTGTAATGCCAACCAGCCCTGTCTTGAAAGGAAAGGAGGGGAGGGAGGGAGAGAGGGAGGGAGGAGAGGGGGGAGGAAGGAAGGAAGGAAGGAAGGAAGGAAGGAAGGAAGGAAGGA
>LOEQ01000744.1:425166-436374 GCA_001685075.1 Bramus lutescens | reverse complement strand
TGAGCCACCATGTGGTTGCTGGGAATTGAACTCAGGACCTTTAGAAGAGTAGTCGGTTCTCTTAACCTCTGAGCCATCTCTCCAGCCCCTATCCTGGCTTTTTTTTTTTAAATCTGATTTTCTTTTATTTATTTGAGCCTGTCCCTTCCTTTTTAAATCTATCACTTTTAGAAAATATAGTGCTTTTTTTTAAATAGAGCTATCTATAGGACTGAGCTTTAAAAATAAAATCAAACTCCTGAATTTATACTCAAAGGACTCTAAGTGCCACACGGATAAGTGCACATCCGGGGTTGCTGCTGCACAGGTCACAGGAGCTAACAAATGAGCGGGGAGTGAATGTGTGTTCCGTGTACACACTGAAGTTCCAGCCGGCTGTAAACAACAATGAGACCATGGTATCTGGAAGGGAAAGATCGCAACTGGAAACTGTCAAGCTGTGAAATAAGCTACTCAGAGAGGAAGTCGGTTCTTTTTCTCATGTGGAGATTCTAGTGTTACCTCTGCCTGTGAACTCTGTGTGTATGTAGGTCATGAAGCTAGAAAATGGAGCATGAGATTGGAGATAAGATCTGAGGGGCAGGTGTGGCGGGGGAGGATGTGGGAAATGGCGAGGGACAAGAACATAGTGTGTATGGACAAGCCATGGCAAAGCCAATTCCGCGGTATGCTAATAAAAGATAATAAAAACCCCAGAAAAGAAAACCAATTAAAGATGGTGTTATTTTAAAATCCTCCCACTTTTAACTGGCCATTTAAACCCGCTCACAGCTTTCCTCATGGAAAGGCCTACGCTTTCTCCGTCTTCCAACTCTTCTTTCCTGCGTCACACTGGATCGAGGGGGAAATTTCTACTGGATTGCCTGTCGTACCTTGGCAGTTGCCCAGAATAGAACATTTCACTTCCTAATTTTCCTTCCTAGCCCTTAGCTGTGGTTCTGACCAGAGGGAAGTGAGCAGTGGCGCGGGGCTGAGGCACTGCTTCCTAAGGACACAGCAGAAGTGCACCTCTCTCTCTTCCTCATCCCTGCCCTAAAGCTGGGAACCAGCGCTTTCGCACCTTTGTGGGACCAGGAAGACCTGAGTGCGGCTGTGTCCAGTGGTGGTTTAGAACTGTTGGGAACATGCAGTGATCTTGGACAGCGGCTCTAACTCAACCCAGGAAACTTCTTTAATTTGGTGGGGGTGGGGGGCTGGAGAGGACTCGGTGGTTAAAAAACACTGACTGCTTTTGTGGAGGAGGACCCAGTTCAATTCCCAGAAACCATGTGGCAGTTCACAACCATCTGTAACTCCAGTTCCAAGAGACCCGTGCCCTCTTTTGGCTCCCTAGGCACCAGGCACACACATGATACACATACTTACATGCAGGCAAAATATCCATACACACTTTTTAAATAATCAAAAAAAATAAAAATTTATATTTAGGTTTATTTATGTGTGTGTGTGTGTGTAACACACACACACACACACACACACACACACACACCTATGCATAGGCAATGCCTGCAGAGGCCAGAAGAGGGTGCTGGTGAACCACCTGATGTGGGTGCTAGGCCCTGAAACACAGCAACTGCCCTGTTGAGCTACCTCTCCAGCCACCCCAGGTTTCTTTTACTTAAGGAAATAAACTGCTTTAAGCCACTTTACGTGGGATTTTGTTGTTCCGTGCAGCTGGATCTAACAGGAACTGGTCGTTTCCTGGAGCTGCTTTGTTATTATAGGCTAGGGCAGAGGGGAGGTGGCAAAGCAGTGTCTCCTTCAGCCTCCCCGGCTTGTGGCAGCTGGCCTGCTCACTCAGCGTTTCCAACACAGTGGACTTGCTTAAAAGTAGATCTGGAAGTAAATGTGGCTGTAGTGGCTTACTCCAGACCTCAGGAAAGGAGGATGTGGAGAGCATACGGGAGACACAAGAAAAGCAAAAGAGGGACACTGGGGTCCCTGTGACAGTCACTGGGGTCCCCGTGACGGTCATTGGGCACATGATCCCACTGGGACTTCACGAAAAGTATTTGGATCACTTCTCAGAATTCTTCCTAGAACTGTTCATGAAGAGCAGGACTGATCTGCAATATTCAGCCTCTAGGTTCTCTCCCCACTGGTCGAGTCCTCCAGTGGCTGTAAACTCCATTGTCCTTCTAGAAACAGCAGCCTTCCCCACAGAGAATTTTCCATGGCCAAAATGCTTAGGAGTTGCTAAAATTCCTTCTCTTGGACCGATATTAACCATGTCTAGTCCTCCTGCAATCCCAACAACAAAGCAAGGTGTAATTCCATTAGAGCTCACTCTAGGAAGCCAATTAATACATTAGGCTTGTTTACAGACTGACAGGTGACCTTATAGCAGTCTCCCTGTGGGGTGTGCTCTGGCATGGATGACACCCCCACCTACCCCCGAGCCCCATGGCTGTGGCAATGGAGCCCTTCCCTTGCCTGCCCATTGTCCTCTGGCCCTCTCAGAGACTCTGGGACCTTGAACTGCATACCACTGTCTGAGAGGGGTGGCTGAGTTCTCAGAGGAGAGCCCTATGACCTTCCTGCTCCCTCCTTGCACAGGTAGCATCAGGAATCACCAAACCCAGCTGTAAAGGCCACTGACCAGCAGACCCACCAGTCTAACTCCTAAAGATGGGGACAATTTGGCTTGAGGCACAGCCCTGTACGGATGAGCCCGGGAATGAGGTTAGACACTGCCATCAAGAGCTAAGTTTGCAGGCTGTGGTCAGAAGTTGTAGAAGGGGTTTTCTTTGCACCACCAGCTTGCAAAAGCCAACAAGGAGCCTTATTAATTATGAAAGGTCGGTGGATAGCTTAGGCTTGTCCTACTAGCTCTTTTAACTTAGATTAACCCATTTATATTAATCTATGTTTTTTGTCACGGCTTTTTCCCTCTCTTCCACCTTGTAACTCCTGTTTCCTCTCCGTGTCCACTGGCATCTGTCTGTACCGAGATTCAGTTCCTCATCTCTCTCTGCCCAGAAGTCCTGCCTAGCTACTGACCGTCCAGCTCTTTATTAAACCGATCAGAAGGCGCCTTGGCAAAGACATACCTTTACAGTGTGCAAAAAGATTATTCCACAACAAGTACATGGAAAGACCATGACCCCAACAGCAGGGGTTTTAGTTTTAGTGCCTCTTTTCTGAGATCCACCTGGTTCTCCTTGTTGCTGTGATGTGTTAGCCACTTTCTGTGGCAAAATTCCTGGCATGAACATCTCAGAATGGACAAGATGTATCTTTGCCCACAGTTCCAGAGGCTTTGGTCTAAGGTCACATGGTGCCGTTGCTGTGGGCCTGTGGTGAAGGAGACCATCACAGGAGAGGCCGCAACAGAGCAGGCCATCCGGAAACAGAAACGGTGAGAGAGCGTCAGACAAGCAGGGTGGAACATGGGGAGGGAGCAGATAAAGTATTGTTTTTCCAGGGCACGGCCCTGGTGACCTGCTTTGTCCAACTAGGCTCCACCTCGTAATAATGCCACCACAAAGGGACCCAATCAAGGAATTTACCCTCTGAAGAAGTTAGAGCTCTTGTGCTCCAATCACTGGATGGACTGGCAGGGGACCGTTCCTTAAATATGTGAGGCTTTTGGAGGACAGTTTATATATCATCTATACACGTTAGAGCTGCCAAATTACCTTCAGCAGACCAAGTCTGTAACCAGTACCAATGTCACCGTCACCGTTACAGTGTGAACCAGCCGCTCGAAATTTGACACTTCTTTCTGGACTTCCATAAAATATATTTTCCTGTCTCAGACAGCTCCTTTTAAAAATAAATTACTTCCCAGTTCTTTGTTACAGGTGATGTCAAGTTTGTATTTACTTGTCTTTTTTCTTTGGCTATGCCACTTACTGAGCTATCTTCACTCTTGTATCTTGACTATTGACTTCTAGAGATGATTCTTATACCTTTTTTCCAAGCCCAGATCTCTCTTCGAACTTCTCAAGTCAAATTTACTACCTTAAACCAGGCACCTCTCAGAGAAGCGATTACACAACTGACCAAACCTACATACTGCAAACATCCCCCTTTCCTCTCACGTCTTCCGTTATTCCCTTCTGCGCGTGTGTATTTATTGCTCATGTGTGGTGCAAGTGAGCATGCGTGTGTACATGGAGGCCAGAGGTCAACCTCAGGAGCTCCCCACAGGGTCTCTCATCGGCTCACAGCTCACTGATTGAATATGGCCTCTTGGCCGGAAGCTCCAGGGGTCCTTTCTGTCTCCACTTCTGGTGGGGTTGCCAGTGGCTTATTTCTGTTTGCTGGGGTTTGAACTCAGGTCCTTGAGCTTGTGTGGATGGCACTTTAGCAACTGGGCTGTCTCCCAAGACCCCACTGTCTATGTCTCCACATTCACTGTTTCAATAATGACATTTTCACTAGCCTCGTCCAAGACAAAATTTAGCAATAGTTGGCTTCTTGTTCTCATTTATGCTCATATTTTCTGTAACCTGAAAATTGTGGTTGGCCTTACCTTGGTTTTTGAGTTTACCATACTCCTCCTCTCTGACAGGTTACTAACTCCCATGGGTTATGATCTCGTCTGAACTTTTGTAAGAAACATTGAAAATGCCTTTTGTTTCTACCCTTGCCAAACAAACTTTGCATTGTGCCAGCACACGGTTTCACCTAGAGCTTCTTACAGGGTTTGTTGTGAAAGCCTTGGTCCTTCCTCCAAACGGTTTCCTGTTTCACAGAGCCACCTTCTGTCAACACCATCAGAGGATGTTGTCCTTCGCTACTTCCTTTCTTTGAAGAAAATGCTTTTGAAAGGTGTGTTTACTTTTAGGTGGATGGCTGTCTTTTTAACTTGCATGTCTATCTTTTTACCACGTGCTGGTCTGGTGTCAAAGGAGGCCAAAAGCGCACTTCAAATTTCTGGGGGGAAGTTACAGATGGTTGTGGGCCACCGTGTGAGTGCTGGGAATCAAACCTGGGTCCTCCGGAAGGGCAGCCATTTCTCCAGCCCTCATTTTATTAACTTGTGCATGTGCAAGCGTGTGCATGCAGGCACCAGCAGAGTCCAGGCGGCATCAGATCTTCCGGAGCGGGAGTTACAGGTTTGTTTGTGAGCTGCCCTGTGAATGCTGAAAGCAGCCTGGGCTCTCTGCAAAAGCAGTGTGTGCACTCAAGCTCCAAGCCATTTCTTCAGTGGCTGTTAATGTGCTGATGTTTCCCCACTGAGGTAATGAGGATTCAGTCTACAACACATACACCCCCATCCCACCACCTATGTGTATCCTTTCATCTTCCTGATACAGTAATGTCATTGCTTTATTGCCTTAACTGGACTGGTGTTCACAATTTATGTTAATGGTTTTATAAATGGTAAGTGTATTGGTGCCATGTAGACTGACTATGTGTGTTAGTGCCATGTGAACTGATTGTGTGTATCAGCACCATGTAGACTGACTGTGTGTATTAGCATGTGGACAGACCATGTGTATTAGTGTCTGGTGGACCTACTGTGTGTATTAGTGCCATGTAGACTGACTGTGTGTACTAGCAGCATGTAGACTATGTTTCAACATAGTCTATGTGGGCTGACTATGAGCATCAGTGCCATGTAGACTGACCGCCTGCTCATACATCACTATGTAGTTGAACTTTTATTTGTTCACAAATAACAATATGGAGGTTTATTTCTAATTATGAAAGCTTGGGCGTTAGCATGGGTTTGTCTCACTAACTCTCATAACTTAACCTGCTTTTATTAATCTATGTTCTTCTATGTGGCTCAGTCACCTCTACCCTGTACCATACATCCAACCTCTTCAGTGCCTCCTTGATGTCTTTGTTGCTGCCCATTCTGCTTCCTCCTCATCTGGCTGGTGACTCTACCCTTCTTCTTCCCAGAGTCCTTTCTGTCCCTGGAAGTCCCGCCTAACCTCTTCCTGCCTAGCTACTGGCCATTCAGCTCTTTATTAAGTCAATGAGAAGGGGCCTTGGCAGAGACACATCTTCGGTGTAAGCAAACATTCTGGAACACCGCAGTCACCACCTCTGCGACTTAGCTGTTTTGTTTTTATTACTACGCCAACATCAAACTTTCCTATTCTCTAGAAAACCTGCTCAAATACATACATATTCTATTTACCAACTGCATCCCAACACCCTCCAAAATCTTCTGACCATTCTTATCTCGAGTGCTTGGTCATTCACCCAGCTGCTGTCATCCTCAGACTCAACTTGATCTGTCCTGGGAATTTCCTTCCCTTTTCCTTACCTCTTTGTCCCACCCCTCCCGCCCTTTGTTTATTTACTCCCTGAGTTTGGATGGAATACTCTCCGTTTCCCAAGACAGAGCAAAACTGGGAACAGTGTTCAGCATCTCCTGCATCTGAAATGTCTTCTTTATTCTCACATTCAGTACAACCTTGTCTTAGTCCAACTCGAGGCTAGAAGTAATTTTGCCTCAGAAACTTGAAGCGTTGTCCAGGGCCTTCTTCCTTCCTATGCTGCTGCTGGGAGCTGTCAGGTCACCGTGGCTCTTGAGGCTTTTAAGAACACGTTTTTCTTTCCTCTCATTGGAAGTATTCAGAATCTAGCTTGAAACCTAGTGTTCTGAAATTTTACAGGTGTCTGATGGAGTGAGCTTATTTTCATTCACTGTTCTGATATGGAATGGGTGCTCTCAACCTGGAAACTCATGCTTAGAAATCAGCAAGTTATTAACTGAGCTATTTGTTAGCTATTCCTCATTTAAGTGACCACTAGCAGGCTAATTAAAAACAGTTCTTTCACCTGGCCTTTTGTTGCTGTTTTGTCTTTGCTTTTTTTTATGGTAGTGTTAATTTGACACAGCAGAGGGAAAAGAGAACCTCAGTTGAGGAAACATCCCCCATCAGATTAGCCTGTGGGAAATCCTGCAGTGTGTTTTCCTGCCTGGCGATTGATGTGGGAAGGCCCAGATCACCATGGGTGGTACCGTTCTGAGCAGGTGATCCTGGGTTCTATAATAAAGCAGGCTGAGCAAGCCATGAGCAAACCAGTAGGCAGCACCCTCCATGGCCTCTGCATCAGCTCCTGCCACCAGGTTTTTGCCCTGTTCCAGCTGCTGTCGTGGCTTCCCTCAGTAATGAAATGTGACCTCAAGAATTTTAAGATAAAGGAAAGACATTTCTCTCCAAGTTGGTTTTGGTCCGTGTTTTATCACAGCAATAGAAAGCCTACCCAAGACAGACAGAGTCTTGTGTAACCCAGGCTGGCCTAGAATGCTTTATGCTGCCCGAACTGGCTTTGAATTCCTGACCCTGAGAGCTGGGGTTTAGATGGGCAGTGCCACACCTGGCTTTTCACTGGTCTTTAGGAAACACTTGGGGAAATGTTTCCATCTTTTTTATATTCGTTTTTAACTTCTGTTTTACCCTTGGTTTCTAGGCCATCCTTTGTGCTCTGCCATTGCTGCTTTAGACACAGCAAATCATTCTTTCTATTCAGGCAGTATTGTCTTTTGTTCCTGGAGAGTGGTGGGAACATTTTCCCTTAAGTTTTAGTCTCCATCTGTTCAATACAAACTCATCCTCTCTGAGTCTCTCCACCGTCTCACGTCCTTCTTTGGTCTCTATTATGGGTCTTATACATGTTCCTCATACTTCTGATGGTGTCATGGTGTCTGATCCATTTAGGAGAGGTCATAAGACTGACTGAGCTCTCTGAGCACATGGCAGGAGCTCAGGGGTCTGCACTGGGCTCCCTGTCAGTATCTTCAGGTCTTTCTCGATTCCCGTTCTTTCCATCCAGAAGGACCAGACTGGTATGACCATCCTAGGAGAAAGGCGAGACCAGGCTGGTTGACAATCCTAGGAGACAGGGGAGACCAGACTGGTTGACAATCCTAGGAGACAGGGGAGACCAGGCTGGTGTGACCATCCTAGGAAACAGGGGAGAGCAGACTGGTGTGACCATCCTAGGAGACAGGGGAGAGCAGGTTGGTTGACAATCCTAGGAGACAGGGGAGACCAGACTGGTGTGACCATCCTAGGAGACAGGGGAGACCAGACTGGTTGACAATCCTAGGAGACAGGGGAGACCAGACTGGTGTGACCATCCTAGGGAGACAGGGGAGACCAGACTGATTGACGATCCTAGGAGACAGGAGAGACCAGGCTGGTGTGACCATCCTAGGAGACAGGCCTCTGGTCTGACCAACTGTTAGGATCCTCTGTCCCCTCTGGTCCGTGGTTGACAATCCTAGGAGACAGGGGAAAGCAGGCTGGTTGATCATCCTAGGAGACAGGGGAGACCAGGCTGGTTGACAATCCTAGGAGACAGGGGAGACCAGACTGGTTGATCATCCTAGGAGACAGGGGTGAGCAGACTGGTGTGACCATCCTAGGAGACAGGGGAGACCAGACTGGTGTGACGATCCTAGGAGACAGGGGAAAGCAGGCTGGTTGATCATCCTAAGAGACAGGGGAAAGCAGGCTGGTTGACAATCCTAGGAGACAGGGGAGACCAGACTGGTTGACAATCCTAGGAGACAGGGGAGACCAAGCTGGTGTGACCATCCTAGGAGACAGGGGAGACCAGACTGGTTGATCATCCTAGGAGACAGGGGAGAGCAGACTGGTTGATCATCCTAGGAGACAGGGGTGGGGCAGAAATGTGTCCATTTCATTGTCCATTCCCACTTTGTTCTTTTCTCTCCCACTTGTTATCCCGAGATGGCCTTTCTACCCTCTCCAGACCTAAGTCATCTTATGCCAGCTCTGCAGAGGCCAGTGAGGGGGTCTACCGAGTTCTCAACAAACTTCACCTGCCCCACCACTTTGGATCCTGATTGTGCCATTTGCTCTTCCGGTTGCCATTCCGTGGCTGTGACAAACACCACAACTGAGAGCCACTTAGGAAAGAAAGGATTTACTTTAGGGTTCCAGAGAGGCCAGTCTATCACGGCAGGGAAAAAACATGGCAGCCCGAGCTTGAGGCCAGTTTAGAAGTCAGGAAGCTGAGCCATCCAGTTTCCCTTCACCCCAACACAGGGAGCACAGACAGGGAACCAGAAGAGGAGCCAACTATAAAATCTCAAAGCCCAGGGTGCACTTCCCCTAGGAAGCCCAGCCTCCTGAAGGTTCCCTAACTCCCCAAGCAGCAGCCCCAGCTGGGGACCAAGTATAACTATCCATGGGGGACATTTCACAGGAAAAGCACTTTCTGTTTCTAATTCCTAAACCATGACAAGTTCTTGGAATTAATGCATTGCTTTGATTCCTGGCTTTTAACCCCTTTTTAGCTGCCTTCCAGTTCTCCTAGTTCTGCTACTGTCTCTTCTACCGACTTCTTTGTTCTTTGGGGTTTATAGAGGAGAAACTTTTTACTCAGTTTAGCAGGATTTGCAAAGCAAATGTTGCTAATTTTTTTATTTCCCATCCACCCAGTGAATCAGAAGTCACCAAACACTGAAAATCATCATCATCATCCTCTCTCTCTCTCTCTCTCTCTCTCTCTCTCTTCTCTCAGTTCCATCCTACTTGGGCCTCAGTTTTCTATGCCTTCTCTGTTTATTTAAGTATGTGTGCTTCTTCCAAGTACACAGACACGCACAGGCCCTCAGAAGGCAGAAGAGGGTATCGGATCCCCCAGAACTGGGCTTGCAGGTTGAGCCAACCTGGTGCAGGTGTGAGGAACTGAGCTTGGGAACCCTGGAAGAGCAGCAAGCATTCATAGCAAACATTCTCCAGCCCCAATTCAGTTTTCAAAAAGGACTAAATTTATGACTTGCCTTAAGCAAATAGAATAAAAACATAAGGTCCCATCTGAGGAATTTCAGGCAACCACGGTGATTTTAAGGGTAAGGACGGCTTCTTCCTGAGCTTTCTCAAATCAGTTGTTGAGGTGCATCCAACTGCACCCACGCATTATGCATGCTGTACATTAGTGTCACTGAAAGCATGCCAGGATGAGAAAAGCAACCATAACTACTGGCTCAGTGACAGTTCTGGTTAACTTGTGCATCTCAAAAATTAGGTACCAGGTAGATAAATCATAGAGTATCGGTATTAATCCAGAGCCAAATATATATTTTATTGTGTTTATAATAAGTATGCAAAGTTAAATATCCACCGTACACAACCCACAGCCTGTTTAAACATACCTCGTCACACAGTTGTGGTTGTTAGGCATTATGAAACTACAAAATGCCATATAATTAGGCCAGGAAACTTATTATAGTTAATAAGTATTACGAATAATAACAACAACAACAAACATTATGTGATCTGGATTGGAGCAGGAACAAGGAGCCTGAATTTGCAAAGGAACACATTTCAATATTCAACAAATAGAGGATGATGCCAGCATTTTAGTATACAGAAAGTGAGGTCGTGTTTGTCGCCCTTTGAGCACAGCAGAAGTACATACAATCCAAGAACGGAAACGAAGGAGAAGACTCAAGTCTCCCCTTACCTTATGCCTTGGTTTCCCATCCTCTAGATGGTTACTAATATTTTAACAACAACGAGGGAAGTCTGTGAAAATCCGTGGACCCCACGCCCAAGAGTGCCAGGGTTGGACCCCAGCAGGCACCCAGCTCCAGGGCACGGCTTATTAAACCGGCTATGAGCGGTGGCAACCTTTTCTGCCCTTTCTGTCCTCTGTTCAAGGAATTCTACTATAAATAGGTGTTTTCACCCAAGGTTATGAGGAATCGACTCCTCTAATCCAGAACGTCCTGATCGATCCTCTCGGTGAAATGCTAAAAACTTAAAGCAAAGTTCACCAGGATTTTTCAGAAGTTCTATCAACCAACTTAAAATTGTCCAGTCGAAATCAGCGTTTCCTCTAGGATTCAACACGGATGCACAGTGTTTTAGGAAGCCTCCAGCTCGGTGCTTCTCACACTCCACTCATCGGTCTGAGGCATCTTAAAGATTCCTTTCTTTTCCTGGAACACACTGAAACGTTGCAAGGCACTATCCTGAGTTATTTAACCGAACCCTCGTCCCATGTGTCCACTCGGAACTTCCGGTTTTGCTAAGACGATGCTATTTTACAGTCCAGCAGACTCTTCCCCCACCTGCCTCTGCTCGGCTCGAGTTCTTAGCACGCGGACCCACCGGTCGTTTTGGCGTTAGGGATGCCGATATTTCCCTGGCGGCCTTCCCAACTTGCCCCCGCCCCCGTACGGTGCACACGTAAGCACCATGTCAACGTGTCATTGCGAAACCCCCACCCTGCGCAGCTCACCGAGAGACGAGCACGAGC
>LOEQ01000744.1:413051-424640 GCA_001685075.1 Bramus lutescens | reverse complement strand
GGGGCCCGGCGGCCCACCTCGGCCGGACCTAGGTGATGGATCTGCAGGAGTTTGCAGGTCCGCGATCGCCGGGCTCGCGCCATCTGTTTCCCCTTTTCTTGTCTAATATTGCGCTTCCCGGACGCTCTTGGCGCTGCCTGTAGCCGCTGTACTTTGAGGCCGGTCTTAAACGCACAGAGGGACCTTACACAAACCTCCTGACAAACCCGAACAACCCAGGAGAATACCTTGCCGGTGCTCGACACGACTTTATTTTAAACTTGCTTATTTTGGGTTGAGTGTTACTTTGTGTGAAGAAAGTTACTGTGTTCATTTTTAAGATGACATTTTCTTTACATGTTGAGAAGGACAATAACACTTTCAACTTCACTCTACTTTTTAAAGGGGGAAGAAAACAAATACCACAGTGATGTTAAGGGTCAGCTAACAAAGTTAGAATTGCGAATTTTAGTTATGGAGACAAACCTTTAATACAGTTGCCAGTTATGTAGTAGTATATGGAATTTAGGTATTTTGTTTTTGTCCCCCCCCCTCCCTTGGTGACACTTCAGACCAAGAAAGAAAGAGGGTGAGGAGCTGTGTTGACGCAGGTGGCAAAGGACAGGGCTGTGAGACGCTTACTTTTCCTGCTTTATATAGAGTTAGCCTGCATTCGTAAAATAATTAAAAGTTTTAAGAACAGTTATATTGATGTTTTGAATTATACTTTAGATTGTAAAGAGTCATCAAACGTAATATGATAAATTAGAAATAATTAAATAAGTTATGTGGATTAAGCCCTGGGGCCTGTCATGTTCTAGGCAGAAGCTCTCCTACTACTGTATTTGATTTTATTTTTTTGAGATCGAATGTTACCAAATTTCCCAGACTGGCCTTGAACTTCTTGCCTTAGCCTCTGGAGTGTTAAGTTCTAGGCACTTCCCCAAGCCTAGCTCCTTTTTGTCCTAAGGCCTGTGTTTTCTAACTTTGTAATCTTTTTATAATTGCACGTATCATTAACATCTACCAAACTACCTGAGAGACTGGCTGGGTAATAGTCAGTGTCTCCAACTTGCTCTGCCAGTGAGGGGAATGAGTTCACTAGGTTCGCCTAGTCCAGGGAGAAATGTCTGGTCCCTGGAAAAAATGTCAAGTCCGCTTACTCAATGCTGGTTTCTAAGCTGTGCTGCTACCCACACAGTTTACCCAGAAAAAGTACAGTTCTTGAAATCCGGCTGGTTCTGCTCTGCTTTTTTGTTGAGATAGGGTCTCATATAGCCCAGTCTGGTCCTGAACTTACGTTGAGAATGACCTAATCACTTTCAAATTCACTTACCTTTTTAAAGAAAAAAAATCAAATACCACAGTGAGTTTTAGAGTCAGCAAACAATTAGAGTTGTAAATTTGTAGATCTTCCTTCCTCCTTTGCCCAAGGGCTGGAATTAGAGACTTGGCCTCTCATCCCTTGAAGAATATTTTTTATGCCCCCTTCAACATTCTCCTGGGAAAGAACTCTTAGATAATGGTAAATAAGCCAGCCTTTGGTAGCTGAATGTTTTTCCTAACCCAAGATAAGTTCCTGGTTACTCATTGACTTTTTTGCTTGTTTTTATCCATAAACAAGTCTTTCCATTCCATAATTTGTTGACTTTTTCTTTCTCTTTTAATGTTCTGGTGTAGCATTCCAGTGCATAGACTCATCAGGGTTCTGCAGACTTGGGAGGGAATCCCAGGCCTGCGGGTGAGCGGACCTCTCATTGCATGCACCTTCAGAACTATGCTGCCCTACCTGGTCTCCTAGTGTTGACGCTGGCCAAGTGTCCATAACACTCTGATAAGCCTTCTATATTTTTTAAAGGTTGATCAGATATATATTCATCTAGATAAGGACTTCAAGTTTTTTGTTTTGTTTTGTTTTTGAGTCAGGGGCCTCAGACTTACTAAGTCACCAAAGACGACCTTGAACTCCTGATCTTTCTGCCCCCTCTTCCCCAAGATCTGGGACCTGAGGCTGGACCTTTGTTTTCTGTTTAGTTTCTGGTGTTGAGGATTTAACCCAGGGCCTTGGTAAAAGCTAGGGGAGCTCCGTACCAGGCTTCTACCCACCCCTGATCTTTTCTGAACATTTTTATCATGACTCTTTTTTTTTTTGAGTGAGTGCATGCATGTGTGTGTGTGCATGCGTGCTTGTGTATGTGTCTGTGTGTATGTCTGTGTGTATGTGTGTGAGACCATAGCACTTGATCAGGGGCAAGCCTGGGGACATCTTTCCCTTTTACCATATGAGTCCTGGGGAATCAAACACAGGTGGTCAGACACCAGCAAGTGTCTTTGACTGCTGGGCCATCTCAGTACCTACCCCTTTTAAACTAAGAAAAAAAAAAACTTTTTAGATTTACTTATTCGTGTGTGAGAGTTTTGCTTGCATGTATGTATATGAACCAAGTGTAGCTAGGTGCCTGTGGGGGTCAGAAAAGGTTGCCAAAGTCCCTGTAACCAAACCCAGTCCTCTGCAAGAGCAACAAGTACTCGTAACTACTGAACCATCTCTCCACCTTTCACATTTTTATTCTGAAATAGGGACTCACTCAATTGCTTGGGCTGTCCTCAAACTTGTGGTCCTCCTGCCTCAGCCCCCCCAGGTAGTTGGGATTACAGGAGCATGCTCTCACACCTGGCATGTATATTTAAATGTTTTCCCTCATTTGCCAATACCTACACAGAGGGGGAAAAAGATGTTTTCAGAGCTTCACATTCATAAATGTGTTTTAAGCCGACAGACACAGTATAAGGGTAGGAGAGAAGCCAAGAGTGGAATGTGATTCTTACCTCCTTTTCCCGAAAGGATGCTCCTCTCGTGTGGCATGGGTCTGTCAGGAAGAGTCGCGGGAATGAACATGTCATTAGCCAGGCGCCGCATGTCTCAGCTCTGATGAAGCCTGTCCTAAGGTTAGACTAGATTATTTCCCAGTTCCCATGTAGTGTTTGCTGAGGGCCAGGTCCTGCGGGGGTACCAAAGGTCCTGCGGGGGGTACCACAAGTCCTGCAGGGTACAACAGTGGAAGTTTCCCTTTATGACCTTTAACCTGTTTTAACCAGTGTGGTGGAAGTCATCCTACAGAATGGAATCAGTGTTTTCCAAGTATAGTTAATAGGTAGTTGTGGGGGACAGCATCCACCCCACGCACCATACTGGGAACTGAACCTGGGCCTCCTACTTGCCAGGCAAGCCCTCTACCTCTGGGCCTTGATCCTCTCTGCCCCCCTTCAACAGCTTGCCTGGTGGTATGGCTAGCGGCCACCAATTCTAGAGAAGGACTCCGTCCTGGGACTTCTTTTCCCAGCCCAACTCGAGTCCCTTCCTCACAGAGCGAGACTTTTAAGAGCCAGGGTGAAGATAGTGTGTCTGCATCTTGGTTCCCAGTGCCCACTGACTAAACACATGGGACGTCATACTGTACGGAACACACAAGGATGTGTTCAGCCCTGGAGCCAGACAGAGTAGGGGTCCGGGCCAGCCTCTGTCCTGACAAAACTGACTGAGTTTCTGTCTTCTTTGAAGCTCCTTCTCCCTGCAGTGGGAGTAAGTAGATGCCCGGGATTGCTGCAGAGGGTAAATGAGGTGTGTAGGGGAGCTTTGTGTGGTGCCTGGTTGATAATGCTTCCACGGTTGGTTTGGCCCGGCTGGGGGCTGTAGGAAGAGTGTTAAGGAACTTGGTAGCGGATGTGGTAGCTCACACCTGTCTCTCTGAGACCTTCCTGAGTGAGAGCCAGGCAAGCCTGGGCTGTACCATGAAACCTTAAGAAAAACAAGACAAACTCAGATGTGGGTTGTACATGCTGTAATCCCAACCCTTAGGAGCTGGAAGCCAGAGGATCAGGAACTCAAGGCCAGCTATGTGAGTTTGAAGCCAGCTGGGACTACAAGAGACCTTGTCTAAAACAAAAACAGCAGAACAAAGACAGTTTGGGGTAGGATCTTTTAGGATGTGCGTTTTGTAAATCTTTAAAGCAGAGGTTGTGGGCACAAAGTTTTGTCCAGTTGTTGAAAGTTCTTTTGCATATTGTTCATGTTGGACAAAATCCAGGTTCCTAGCAGAAAACACTGTTACCTAAGGCAAGTCAGCTAACTGGTGTTTGAGCAAAAGAGGAACTCTGAATGAGAGTTTAACACCATTTTAGGCTGGGTGCCTGGGGTGGCACACTCCTGTAATCCCAGCAGGAAGATTGCAAGTTCAAGGCCTACCTGGAATATAAGATGAGATCCTGCTGCAACACCAGAAAGTGAAACGTGAGCTAGGGGTGTGGCCTGATGGTGGAGCTCTTCTGCCAGGCCCTCGGTTTGATCTCTAGTTTGTCAGTTAGTAAAGACTCGATAATGTGCTTGGCGAGTGCAGTGCTGGCCTGCATGTCAGTGACTGGGCCACCCGTTTTTCATGGAATGAGTATTTTGGTGCTGATTCAGCTCCATCGCTGAGTTGAAACCAGGAGTCTAAAAGGGAGAGAAGGTTACACAGTGGTAAAGTTTGGGGTCGAGGCTAGGAGAAGCCTCAGAGTGGCAGGTGCTTAAAAGTGGAGAGGGAAAACTTCCTAGAGAGGAAGAGGTTCCCGCTAGGAGAACAGGAAGTCCCAGGTAGGAGAACAGGAAGTTCCAGGTAGGAGAACAACAGGAAGTCACAGATAGGTAACCTGGCAATTTGGGGTGGCTATAGGGATGAGAGTTTTGAGAATTTAATCTCTGAATGCTAAAACCCTAAATTACAGTCTCCTGGTGCTGAGTCACACATCCTTGTCAAAGGATAGATGTTTGTATGCAGTGGTAACATCTTAGTAACAGAAAAGACAAGTTTACTGTAGTCTCACAAAGTAAGAATTTATTCATGTTTGAATAGGATTGTTACTCATCTGAGTTATTGGCAATTCAGAACAGTTCCACCATTTCCCTCCCTCCGACACCAAGGTAATAGCGCCATCCTGCTTGGGATTTGCTGGTATTCTGTGGCAAGGCTGCCCATACACAGCTGGCAAAACCTCCAGCCTGCTGTGTGCCACTGCTGGGGAGAAGCTGGAGGAGGGACACTGTCACCACCTGAAAGGTCCAATTGTTACTGCATTAAATACACACTCATTTCCTCCTGTGTCTGCCCCATTTTAGTAAGTTTAACTCCACAAAACAAAGTAAAGTTTAATTGCCTTTTCACTCCTTCACAGTGGCCCTGGGTAGGTTCTGCTTTCTCGGTCAAGATCTCTACACACAGGCCAGTGTAGGAAGAATCAGCTTTAAGAAACCAGTGATGGTGTGAAATTCTTCATCGAGTTGCTTTTCATAAACGTATTTCACCTGGTGGATTGAGCCACTTAGCATGTCTGTGGCTATACCCATAAGTTGCACAAGAGTTGAGGAATTGTGTTGACAGAGTTGTCAACTACAAGGTCGCTGGCTGGGAAACCAAAGGTCATCGTGGAACAAGTGGAAGTGCAGGAGAGATCTGCCTACAGGTCGTTTGGTGACTGTCCCCAGCCTGCAGCCGACACAGAACCGCAGACTTCTTAGGTCGTGATGAGTGTGTGCATGCATGTGTGCTCAGTTTGCTGCATTGTCAAGCGTGAGCTTCGTAGATGACTGCTGGCCACAGTGTTGCACTGTTGGACACTCACTCTTGGCACTTAGAGGCCAAGCATGAAACGGCAGTTTACCCATCAGACTTCGGGTCTATCCTGCACAACCATGGTCAGAGCTGTACTTCTGACAGAAGTCGATGACACCTCTATGGTGTCCCCCAACTCTCTGTCCCTCCATCCCCCACCCCTTTCTAGCAAAAGAGCCCAGAGTCAGAGGAGTGGCCGTATCTCTGCCTTTCTTCCATTTAACACACATTCCCTAATGCTGGTCGGCTTGCGGCAAGGTGGCTAGTGCTATAATTCTGGCCTTAAAACTTATGAAGTGCCTGTCAAAGCTTGCCATTTAACACATTTTATAGACTTTAAATTGGTAGTGTCTTGTTCATGTAGTTATTTTGCTAAGAATATACAGTGCCTGACCTAGGCTTACAAAGAAAAAGATTTCCATCAGAAAGCCATGGGAAGTAGGAAGCAGTTTGATCTGGTTACGACGCTGGCAGTGCTGCATGTTTGCTGTGCCCATGGGTGAGCGATGGCTGGCTATTCACCACCCTTCCCCTTCCAAAGTCCCAGGTAGCAGACCTCTGGTTATCAGTAATGCCGTTTCGCTATACCTCGTCGTTTCTGGTTTAGTCATCTGAAGCCATGTGATAACAGCAGCTGGGGAAAGTTGAATGTGGGGTAGTTTAGTAATAGTATCAATAAAGGTGCTTTCTTCTTAGTAAATCATTTTACTTCTTTGGATTCGACTCATTTTGATTGTATTTGCTATCTGAGTTCAAGTCAAGTCTGCCCCTTATTTTAGTGCCTCGCTCTAAGTCTGGTCTTTTGTGTTTGTAGCTTGCACCATCTCTTCCATTACAAGAAGATTTTGTTTATCATTGGAAGGCAATCACCCATTACTACATAGAAACTTCAGGTAAGGAACATGCGTGCCTACGATCTGCTTCAAGATGAGTTCTCAGTTACTTTATTGTTAACTTTAAACAGTTTTACCTTTGACTCCTCTCTTAGGGACATTCTCAATGTCCCTTTGCAGCATCTCCTATGTTCTGCGTTGTTCTGGGCAGCGGGGACTGAGTAGCTGTCTCACACATGCAGCAGCCCTGGCAGCTCTGTCCTGATACAGCTTGTATGCAAGGCAGGGGGGACTGGGAGGGAAGGCATACAGTCAATGGAAACTTCCGTATCACGTGTCAGCTAAGTGTGGGGGGGGGCACAACACTGCATCTTGGTCATGTTTGTCTGTAGAGGACCTCACTGGGTGCTCCCACCTTCTGATGCGTCCAGCCGGCCCCACACGGGTGTCCTTGAGATAGTCAATGATGAAGCTTAGGAGAAATCGGTAGAAAATATATGGACAGTTTATGGTTCGTCCCCATGAGGAGTGCTGTGTAAGGAGACCCAGGATGGCTGGGAGCGGGGTGGGGCCAGAAGACTACACCTGGCACCTTTAGTCACTCCACCTTTTTATGTTAGTAAAAATTGGTCATAGTTTCTCAGTCTCTCTCTCTTCTACTTCCTCCATCCCCCTCTGTCCCTGTCCCTCCCCCCTTGTATATGTGTGTGTAGTGTATGTGTGTGTGTGTGTGTGTGCGATGTATGTGCGTGTGATGTATATGTGTGTGATGTATAAGTGTGTAGTATGTGTGTAGAGTGTGTGTGTATAGTGTATGTGTGTGTGTATGTGTGCGATGTATATGTGTGTGTGTGATGTATATGAATAAGCATGCCTTGGTGTATGTGTAGAAATCCGAGCACAGCTTTGTGGGGTTGGCTCGGGTCATCAGGCACAACAAGCACTTTCGCCTGTTAATTCATCTCGTTGACCCTCTCCACCTTACTTTTTGAGACACTGTTCCTGAAGCTGATGGATTTGCTAGATTGGCCGACTAGTGAGTTCCTGAGGCCTACCCGTCTTTTCTCTCCCCCAGACTACTGGGATCACAGCCGCAGCCACCAGACCTGATTTTTACTGGGTGTTGGGGATCTGGACTCAGGTCCTTGTGCTTGAATAGCAAGCGCTTTACCCACTGAGCCACCTCCCCAAACCCCAGAAATGTTTTAATTACTTGGAAAGATGT
Organism: Bramus lutescens; assembly: GCA_001685075.1. Classification (NCBI taxonomy): domain Eukaryota; kingdom Metazoa; phylum Chordata; class Mammalia; order Rodentia; family Cricetidae; genus Bramus; species Bramus lutescens. The sequence goes on along the minus strand of LOEQ01000744.1, from coordinate 416,955 downwards.
AAGGTCCTAGGATGGGGGGATAACTCAGTGGTAGAGCACTTCCCTGGCATGAGTTCGGTGCAGCATCCAACACCAGCATCCAGCACCAGCATCCAACACCAGCATCCAACACCAGCATCCAGCACCAGCATCCAGCACCAGCATCCAGCACCAGCATCCAACATCAGCATCCAACACCAGCATTCAACACCAGCATCCAGCACCAGCATCCAACACCAGCATCCAGCACCAGCATCCAACACCAGCATCCAACACCAGCATCCAACACCAGCATTCAACACCAGCATCCAGCACCACCATCCAGCACCAGCATCCAGCACCAACATTTAAAAAGAAATGGGTGGAGAGACAGATGAAAGGATGTAAGATAGGTTTCAGAGAATCCAGTGGAGGAAAGGGCAAATCCCAGAGTCAGACTGGGTTGTTGGCGAGCGTTGTCACTATGTAGGAAGGAGAGAATTAGCATTGAAGTGGGGACTTGAACTTTGGGGGCTGGTGGATGGTTTGCCCATGCAAATAAGGCAGAAAGTGGAACAGCCAGGAGTAGACCCCATGTATCCTATGTTATCTCCTGGTTGCTCCTGTTCTAATCAGTAAGGAGAAGGGCTTGGGTAGATTAGCTTGAGGATTAGCAAACTGTCCTTTAGCCCATCTAGGCCACGTAGTCTCCTTTGCGTGTGTGATCTGTGCTGCTGAGGTGCAGAAGCAGCTCTGCACTCAATGAAGGCCGGGGTGTGGCCCTCAGATGTAAAGTCAGTTTACACGCACTGAGTGCGGTTGTATTTAGCCGCTGACCTGCAGAGGTTTCTCTTTTGAGACAAGCCACATTTAATACTACTGTCAGCTTTTGTGATTTTACTTTTCCTTCTTTGGCCTTAAGGCCTTGCTTTAAAGGATTTAAACATTCTTGCTTTAAGGGATTTTTTTCTCTATCTCATAGCAGAAGCAAGGGTGTACATTCATTAGTGCGGGACAGATGTGGTCTGAGTCGAGGAGAGTCTTGGGACAGGTGGAGGATGGAGAGAAAGGGAGTTGGAGGGAGCAAGGTCTAACCTGGGCTGTAAGGGAGCTAAGTTCCTAAGTAGACGAGCAGGAGGCACTGCAGGCGGAAGTGTGTGCAGGGCCGCAGGAAAGTTAATAATTTAGGAACAGTGGACAAGAGGAGACAGGTTGGGTTCTGCCTTTCAGAGACCATGTCCGAATGATAATGGAGGAACATTCACTGACCGTATGTTCTAGGCTGTGGGTCACAGCTTGACCATGTCATGCCTAACAAAGACAGACATGCTGTGACCATGCCTCAGACATGTGGTTCAGAACTCCATTCAGTCGGAGTTGGGATGGAGGCAGGAAGGAGGGTAATGTAATTTTCCTGTCGTTTAGATGATAAAGCCCCCGTGACGGATACGAACATCCCGTCCCACCTGGAGCAGATGTTGGACATACTCGTGCAAGAGGAAAATGAACGAGACTCTGGAGAGACGGGGCCGTGTATGGAGTACCTGCTCCATCACAAGACCTTGGAAACATTGTACACCTTGGGCAAAGCCGATGTAAGCCCCTGACCCACCCTGTGTGATACAGGCAAAGCTGCAGGTGCACAGTTCAAGTGTAGAGATGGGGATGGCATGTGGCAGTGCTGGGCCCGAGACTGGGGAGATGGGGGATTCCTGTGCACTGTGCACAGATACAGCGGAGCTGCCACCGCTCAGCACCGCACTCCTACTTAGCTGCCTAGAATCCTAGGGTAAACTCGAGCCTATGAGCTCACAGTCAGGGGAGGACAGTTGTGCCGGAAGAGGTTGTGGTCCTGAAAAGGGAGCATTGTTGTTATCCCGACAGTCCCTGAATCATCTCAGTGATGCAATGCAAATGTTGGGCCTAATGAATTTTGAAAAATCTTTGCAAATCTAATATTATAACATAAGCTTTTATGTTATAATATTAGTTATAATATAACGTGGTATTTTTACCACAGAAGCTTCAAGCTCATGCATCCTTAGCCACAGAGGCATGTTCTGACAAATGTGTCAGCTGGTTTGTCGTGGTGTGGACGCCATGGTGTTTACAGGCGCCAGAACGCTGCCCACTGCACACCTCTCTCTAGTGTGAACTGCAGTTCGGGCAGCTGGAAGTGATGGTAGACCCTCCTCCAGCTGAAACCTCAGTGGTTCTGTGAATTTCTGCAATGTAAAAGACTAAATGAGATGAGGGTATTTTAATTCCACATAGTGTAGTCATATTAAAGACAATTTCTTTTTAACGAAGTGTATAATGCCCCAGTTAAGTGCATTTGAGCTAAGCACACCCTTCTCTAAGAAGCAAATCTGCTCCATGATAGCCTGAGCTGTATTATGTTCCCTTGCCCCATTCTTTAGAGTGTGCGGTTTTTCCATACCAAATTGAATTAGTTGGATGTTTTAGCAGGATGCTAATAATTGTACTGCTTGCTAATAAGCTTATTTCTGATATAAATGATTATAAATATTGTTAGCATTTTATCTGAATAACGTAAGGTAGTTGTTACCCTAAAAATATCATCGTGCTGAGGATTATATTTAGCCTGTTTCCATGTAGCATGTGTGTGATGATCCGTGGGCATGCACATGCGCATGACTGTTCTAACTGAATGTAGGCAGTGTCATCTGCTTTATTACAGAACATATGACTTGGGTGACTCCTACTCTCTTAATCCAGAGTGTGCGTCAGGAATACTTCTTTCAGTAGCTGGCATGCCCTAAGAACATCCTAGTGATGTTCCTTACAGTTCTAATAATCCAGATATCTTGGCAGTTGGTGTAAGGACTCCATGCACAAGATCCCTTTTTATTAATATCCATGCATTTATTATAATTGCTCTGAGTAACAAGATCTGCCCTTGGTCCGGCATGGAGTCGGCTCTCATGGGCCTGTGTTGTCCCAGCAGTCACCAGCCTGATGGTGCCTGAAGCATGCCAGTCTTAACAGTGCATGCTCACTCTGGTGTGTAATCACCTGAGGCCGTGCTCCCACGTGCCACGTGTGGTCTCAGGTGAATAATTGTGCTTCTAGAATGCCAGTCATGGCTATGAATGGAAATTTTTATTATGGCAAAGTCATTAACTGTCTTTGAGGGGGGCTGTGCTGACAGATATAGTCTGTCCTGCTGTGAACATTTGCGTGTGTTGTCTGTCTTGTACCCAGTGTCCTCCGGGGATGAAGCAGCAGGTTTTACTGTTCTATACCAAGCTTCTGGGAAGAATCCGGCAGCCCCTGCTTCCGCACATCAATGTTCACAGGCCGGTGCAGGTACCCACTCCCCTGACTGCAGGTTAAAAGCTCATTGGATCCCTTATACAAGTCATTTTGTGTTGTTTTTCTAGGAGTGAGAATAATGGAGGAAACTGTTCTTGTAGCATAAAAATTAGCAGACATTAGGTTTTTTTTTTAATCTCGCCATGTTTATACTTCTCTGTAAAGTTCTATATGTTTTCTTGTTGCTTTACCCCCACAATATCACAGAGAGAGTTTTAAACTTTAAAAAACGTTTTGACAGAAATTAATTCGACTGTGTGGCGAGGTGCTTGCCACACCGACGGAAAATGAAGAGATCCAGTTTCTCTGCATCGTCTGCGCGAAGCTGAAACAGGATCCCTACTTGGTCAACTTTTTTCTGGAGGTATGCCACACTCTCAGACTCGCAGTTCATTATGGAAACTGAGATGCAATCCCCAGGAGCAACTCGGGCCTGCAAGTTCTGCCTGCCAGTAGTTTTCATTTAAGATCAGTGTTTCTTTCAACTTGAAGTCACCGTGGAAGGGGAATTTCAGGGAATGCAGTTGAACCAGACACGAGCTGCGTGGGGGGAAGGAACAGCAGGTGCAGAGGGGCAGGCTGCACAGCATCTCCAGCTACCGACAGCTTT
>LOEQ01000744.1:355836-368647 GCA_001685075.1 Bramus lutescens | reverse complement strand
GATAGATAGATAGATAGATAGATAGATAGACAGACAGATAGACAGATGATAGGTAGATAGATAGATAGATACATAGATAGACAATAGATAGATGATAGATAGATAGATGATAGACAGATGATAGACAGACAGACAGACAGACAGATAGATAGAAGGATAGCAGAGGTTTGGTGGTTTCTAGTTCAAGGACTTCTCGGTGGCCACCATCCAGACTGTGCCCGTCCACTCTATATTTCCTACTGGACTTAGAATTCACCCTGGCTGTGGTCCATGGCAGCTCCTTCTCCTATTAGAGGGTACTTTTCAGAAACTCAGAGATGTAAGGAATTAATCAGACTTTGGGATGGGTAAGCAGTCGAAAGAGTTTATAAAATTCTTAAAAATCACACCTCAGCTCAAAATGCTCTGCTAGCATGTATTGTGTTCTTTAGACCTTTAACCAGTGTACCACTTAATCCTGCCAGCTGTGGATGGATGTCTGTGTTCTACAGCTAAGAACTGAGGTTCAGAATCCTTATGGGAGTTACCTGAGGTCTCACAATGAACCAAGCACATTTATTTATTATCGTAAAAGTTCCTCCTTTCAGGTATGGGTTATGTCTGTAATTCCCAATACTGGGGGAGGCTAAGGAAGGATGATCACCTGGAATTTGAGGCCAGCCTGGGTCACCTAATGACTAGAAAGCGAGAGGCTCTGTCTCAAAATCCAAACATGCACAACCCATCTATATTGCCTTTACGATATTGTAATAACAATATAGGAAAAATTGAAGTCATTCATTTAAAGGAAATAGTGTGTGTCTCTTAATAAAGGAGGCCTAATTCAAGTAAGTTGCAATCTACTTCATTTTGAGTAAGGAAGGGTTAAAACTTTAACTGTACTTACTGCCTTTAGAGTGTGTTCTTTTTCTATTTTATGATATATTTAAATTTATATATATGTCTATAAGTTTGCATGTATATATATGCTTGTGTATACATATACATATATACATATGTTTGCGCAGAAACATAAAATACAGACAAGGACAAGAAAATATAGAAATGCCTGATCAAGACTTGCTTAGAATAGGCATGACCGTGGGTAGCAAAGCCACGTCAAAGGCGTGTGCCTGTTCTGGAAGACCAAGCTTGAGAGGAGCGTGAGCCCCTGCTGCAGGAGGGTGGGTGCCAAGGGAAGTGACTTCCACTTGACCACATTTTAAGCAGTACAAAGCAAATGTCCTTAGAGGGAACGGTGAAGGGAATTGATTTTTAAATTACTTTTAAGTCATAAAATGTGTCCTGCGATTGTAACATCGTTTTGGAGAGTCATCTGGCTGTCTAGCAGGTCCTTTGGTAGAGGCAAAATAATTCTGGAGGAGATTAAATGGAAATCTCTAATAAAAGCCAGTGTCTGTTGCAATGAAACAAGCCACCTGCCTTTGTTGTTGCATTTTCATCCTAGAAGAAGGTTGTCATGGCCAAGCGCCCAAAAGAAAAGTCTTCTCTGGGAGCAGAAAACAGAGTATTTTTTATGTTTGCTAAATGGCAGGCTGAGGAGACTGAGTTCTCTGCAACCCCAATTACTGGATAGCGCTCGCTGCCTGGGGAATCAGCCTCCAGGCAGCACAGGGTCCAAGGGAAATCCACAGTGTCAGCACGTGCTAGACTTTTCTCTCTGAGGGGGCTAGGGGAAAAGATACTCACAAGCTCTCATGATGGCTTCCTTCTTTATTCTCTCTTCTTCTTCATTGTTTGTGTTCTTTCTTGTGTTCTATCTACGGTATACTTTTTTTTCTACAGCTTATATACCCCAACAAAGTTTTCCAGGCAACATAGGAGTTACAATGTGGTTACAGTCTGTTTTTTTTCAAGTGAATGATTATAATGAATAATGATTAAACATTTTACATATTACAGGTGGAAAACAAATTATCCCAAGAATCCACGTATTTATACTCTAGTAACTTGTTATAGATTAATCATGTGGGCAAGCAAGGTATTCTTGTCTTTTACTGGCAGGCTGCAATTTGCTGTTACAAAGAAAGGGCCAATCACTTTATTACTTATCTTGAAAGGTAACCTTATAAGGAATCTTAAAGGAATCACAAACCTAAACTTTCATATATGAAAAATAATCTGTCAGCTCTACTTTAAATCTTTAGGGCACATGCCCACTCTCAAAAGTTTTTTCTATATCAGGAGAGTGACGAAATAGGTGTAAGGAATTAGTCATCACCTTTGGTCATTAACCAACCCTAGCAAGGAAAGTACATCAGTTAGTAACAATTGGGCTGCTTTGTATTTTTGACCTCAGCTATGTGTCCTTGTGAACTCTAGGGCTTTTCATCTCGAAGCTATTATCAAAACATCTGATCCAACCTGGAGTTATTTTAAGGCTTTGTTTTGGTTAATGGTGCACACCAAAGCCTGTAACTGCATCTTTCAGCATTAAGAGAATTAGAGCCAGCCTGCCTCCTGGGGACTCCTTTTTCTTAATCATTAAGTTGAGCTGTGGTCTATGCAGCTCCTTAGGTGAAACTCATAGACCTTGGCTGTGTAACATTTCCTTGCATTTATTTTTATTCATCAAAACCCTGTATAAGCTACCATTATTATTATCAAATAGACAGTACAACTTGGGGAATAATCATTTTCTTGACAATCCACAGATAAAAGTACCCAGTAGAACAGGACGCAGTGGGAGTCTCCCCACACCCGTTCAGACCGTGCCAGATACCAGAGAAAGATTGGAGTAGCAAACATGTAAAGGCACCGCAAAAGCAAAAGACATTCCAGGGTCTGTGGTCTCGGGGCCTTGTCCATCTGAGACTGACCAATCAGAGAGTTTCCTCCTGGTGGGCTGACACCTTGAACTTCAGTTGCCACCTGCTGCTCCTCTGGCATGGCCACCAGTAACTGGAATCTCCACAGATTTGTGTCTTCCTCCAAAACTGGAGGTTTGAATGCAGTACACATTTTCCATCTTGTATCAGTATTATTCTCAATAATTGAATTCAGTCATCTCTTGGCAAATGACCTAACAATAAACTCATCAAGTGCCAAGCTACTTCTTGAGATTATTTTACCTAGTGACAATTTGCCGAATTATCAATTTGTTATATTCATCAAACTTGCTCCAGTCATCAAAATCTCTCTTAAAGTTATTTCGATAATATTCCTTAATTTTCGAATAAGTCAACATACACGATGATCCAAATAAGGGAGAAGTAACTTCCTTGACCATATTAGGTATCAAATCCTTAAACTCCCGATTCTGACATAGAAAGTTATAAAACATTAATGTGGACTCAGTACCAATTTACAAACCAAAAGTGAAGAAGGAAGTTACCTGAGTTAGTGACAGCAAGTCTCTAAAGGGTCTGCAGCATCCGCAGCTCAAACTTACCTCAGCCAGAAGCCTGAAAATACTGTTAGGGAAGAATTTAGAGATTTTTAAAACTACTAAAAAGGCCCATAGCGCTGCATCTGCCTGGTCCTCCACCCTGCGGTGACCGTGGAGCAAAGGCCCTGAGGCTGCTGTGCTTATGCAGGTGTCAGCATCTGTGCACAGCCTCACCTCCGTGTGCAGTGCCAGCCTTGGTATGGACCTGTGCCCTTCATTCTTGGTGATAAGACAAGCAGAAAACTGAATGAGTACAGCCGAGTGATAACGGTATATGGGAACATAAGCTCTGGGAAAAACAAGCTCGAGAAGGAGATCACAGAAACTAGGCAGGAAACACTTTGCAGATGCAGGTGTGTAATACTCGAGCAGCACCACAGGTGATGGGGGCCCCTTGACACGGAATTTTCTGGCAGCTGTAGCTTAGAGGAATTTTATGACGATCCCCAAAGTGACGATGGCAACAGCTTCTGCCGAGTGGTCCTGGTTGTACACCAGCTGCCTTCTACAGGACTCAGATGCCCTGGAACACCTATTGAGTACTGGGCTGGTGTGGGATGTCCTTCTGTCTATGTGTTGCTTTTATTGGTTAATGAGTAAAGAACCTGCATTGGCCTGTGATAGGGCAGAGTAGAGCTAGGTGGGAAAACTAAACTGAATGCTGGGAGAAAGAAGGTGGAGTCAAGAGATGGGGAACTTTGCCTGTAGGCCACAAGCCTCATGGTAAAATATTAAATAAAAGAAATGGATTAATTTAATATGTAAGAGAGCTTGCTAGGAATATGTTATAGTGATTGGCCAAGCAGTGATTTAATTAATAATACAGTTTCTGTGTGGTTATTCCGGAGTCTGGGCTGCCAGGAAGGATCAAGCTACCTCCTACAATAAATTGACACCTAACACAGGACCAGGTGTGATCTTGGAGCACTCCATCTACAGTGACTTTGTCTTCTTGGAGGCAATGTGAAACCAGGGCTTCATCGGAAAGGAGTGTGTGAACCACTACAATGAAGTAAAATGGCTCACTCTTTCGGAGTACCTGCCACCCCACGTTGGTATCTGTATCGATGTGCCTGTGGCAGAGATACAGGGATGGATCCAGAAGAACAGAGATCTACATGAAATGGAGGCCACCCCTACCTGTCTCCATGACTCCAGGACGTCGAGAATGCCTCCAAGAACACCTTCCTCCCAGAGATGAGTGAGCAGTCTGAGGCTTTGGTGTGCAGTACCCAGGAATCTGAAGACTCAACCAAGGTGGTAGATGAATTGAATATCTTAACTGTATCCAAGGGCCTTGGCTTGAACAGGATGACTGTACCCTTCACAACCTGCGGACGCTGGTGCAGGATAAGACGGATGTGCTGAATTATACGACCATTCCTGTCTACCTCCCAGACATCACAATCGGCGCTCACCAGGATACCCAGATCTACAACAGCTTCAGAGCACTGCCAGGCCACAGGTATAACCCTGGATACAATGCTGAGGTGGGTGACAGGTGAATCTGGCTGAAGCGAATGGTCCCCTCTGCCTAGCTGTGTCACTGCCATGAAGATGTCTGCTGTGCCCAACTCGGTGAACTCCAGATCTTTACAAGACATCAGGAGAAAAAGCAACGATCGAGAAATCGCCCGAAGAAACAGTCTAACAAAAACGTCTTTCCTGTGCCCTCATTAGTTGATTGAAAGATTCAACTTCCATTGAAAAGGTTCTAGAACATTCCAGTTTTATTTTTAAATCATTCTGGAAAAAACAAAACAAAACAAATAAAAGCATATCTGCCCTGAAAGAGCAGCTCCCACCAGAAGCCTCATGTCCCTGGGGCTGTGTCCTTCAGTCCTCTCAAGCAGAAACGAGCTGGCTCTGTAGCTCCTCCTCCTCCTCCTATGTCTGTCTGTCTGTCTGTCTGTCTGTCTGTCTGTCTGTCTGTCTGTCTGTCTGTCTGTCTGTCTGTCTGTCTGTCTGTCTCTCTCTCTCTCACACACACACACACACAATGTTGAAGCGGTTTTCTGAAGCATTTCTTATTTTAACAGTGCACATTAGAGCAAAAACGGGAGGAAGAACCCCACAGGCTAGCAGAACGGTGTCTTCTAGAGGAGGCTCACTTGATGAGCATGGAATTTGGATATAGACACAAGGTTTGATACTGTTCCCAAAAGTCAGGGTGCCAGTCCCAAGTGAAGAAAGCAATTGCATTTTGCTATTTACCTGTATTAGAACCTAGGGGAAAACATCCTTATGAGCTGGTGTCAACACGTGTTGCTACTCAGGAGTTTCTCTGTAAGTTGTCCTAAGTTTGTACTGATGCCCCTGCTGTGGCTGCTCCCAGCACATGTGATTTACACTTAACTTAATTAAAACTTGATGAAATTAAAAAAAAAACTGCTAAAAAGCAAGCGCCAAAGCATAAGAAGAACCACCTAAGAAACTAGGGGCATGACTCCTGAAAATAGCAAGAAACATTGATTTATATTTGAAATAATAGGTGAAAATGTCTTGACTACACTAGCACTGAGCTGCAGAGACGGCTCAGTGGTTGAGAGCATTTGCTGCTCTTGTGCGTGCCCTGAATTCAATTCCCAGTGCCCACGTCAGTCAGTCCACGGCTGCCACTCACTCTAGGAGAACCAACACCCTGTTCTGGCCTCCATGGGCACCTTCACACATATGGGACACACACACACAATTTTTTAAATGCTAAAAGAGTAGATAAATAGAAAATTACATTTTAACACAAAAATAAAAAAAGATCAGAAAGAAATCCCCACCGACACAAAAAGTCCTCAGTGAAATATTAAGGCATAGGCTTCATTTGAATTTTGATATTAAATGTATTAATCAGAACAAAGAACCAACGCAAGCACTGCCATTAATTTTCCAGTCATGGCATAATGGGTTGCTATGAAGACAAACATCAGAGTCAGTCAACAGCTCTTGAGAGGCATCTCCAGATTCACAATTTCTAAGGCAACTGTCATGTCCACTCTGAGTTGTGACAACACTGGCCTTTTGAGCCCCATCATTTTAACGTAGCCTGGAGCCTTCCTGGAGAAGAGGCTAGAAAGGTTGATGCCTGACTCATACTGGCCTGTGGCTGTGTCTGTGGAGGAACTGTCCTGAATGTTAGTTGGTGTGGGAGGGACCAGTTACTGTGGATACCATCCCTAAGCAGGTCATCTTAGGTGGTTTCAAAACTCTAGATGAACCAAAGCCTGCCTGAGCAGCCAGCAAGCAGCGTCCCTCTGGAGCCTCTGCCTCTGAACCCCTGGTTGAGTTTCCTCCGTCCATGAGCAAGTGATCTTAACCTATATCAGAATGCTAGATGAACCAAAGCCTGCCTGAGCAGCCAGCAAGCAGTGCCCCTCTGGAGCCTCTGCCTCTGAACCCCTGGTTGAGTTTCCTCCATGGCATCCTTCAGCGAAGGGCTGTGACCAGGAAGTATAAGTTAAATAAACCTCTTCCGCCTCTAAGTTGCTTTTGACCAGTGCTTTATCACAGTCACAGAAAAGAAACCAGAACAAAACCAAGATGACAAACCCTACTGTGAGTCTCTCTGAACTTCAAAGAAAAGAAAAGGCTGAGGTTGATATTTGAACTCCTTGAACAGCGTTGTTGCCTGACCCATGTGACTGGTCCCTCAGAGGCTCCTCACAGCCTTCCGGGTCGGTCCCCACCAGATAAAATACCTGCCCCCTTCTCTAGTCTCACCTCACCCTTAGACAGGCTTGCTGGCTCCTTTATGTTCTAAACATCCTACATTGGCTTTTTTCCTCCATGACTTTGAGATAGTTGCGTTCAGTGGCTTTTCTGGGACGGGGACATTCCTTCACTTTTCCTTCATTTCTCATGACTGTGTTCCCTACTTTTTAAAACTTTTAGTTCAATTTTACTTATCAGGGTGGCCTAACATAAAATTTCATCGACAGCCAAGTGTCACTTGAAGTCCCAACTGCTCAAGGAGCAGATGCCGAAACCTAATCCAGTTCAGAAGTTTGAGGCCAGCTTGGGTAACACGCTAAGGTCCCTATGCCAAAACCTAACCAACCAACCAGTCAAGCAAACAAGCACACGAAACTTTCTCACTGCTGGGAAGCATCAGACTTGTGCCTCTGCTCATTTTATTCCTCTTTCTGACTAGAATGTCAGCTCCACAAAAGACAAAATCACACCCTACACCGGCTCCCTCTTCCTGGCCCAGACACTACACAAGTGCTTGTGGGCTAAATCAAAGGATAAACTCGTGCTTGGGAATAAACCGATCGTTCATTTAAAGAACCCATGGAGTGGATATTTCAGTAATGAGAAAATGCTGCAAGAAGTGACTTTGGAATGGGCTCTCTGAGACACAAGTCTTCTGCCAGCCATCCGTCTATCACTGCCCAAATGAGCAGAAGATCACTTTTCTACTTCAGAAGATATCCCCACCTAATGGAAAAATACTTGGCTCTGAAAGGTAGCGCCTGCAGAGACTGAGAGGGTGTGTAGCAAGCTGTCCAGGAAGAGTCCAGAATAGAACCACTCACCCTGTGAAATGTGACGTTGAAGACAAATCTGCAAGCAGAGATGCCTGGACCCACGTAAATCAATCCACTGCTTCCGGATTGTGTCTGCTTGTACACACTGCCATCTTCTTCAGGAGACCTGGATCTAAGGGTTGCTTTAAAGACGACCGTATTAATCCCCAGAATCACTTCAGAGGATGAGATGAAAGGGACCCCATTATTTTTTGTAACCTGTGCCCCCAGGCAGCCTGCTAGTCTCGCTTCCTCTGAACTTTCTCCATCGAAGAAAAGCTAATTAGGAGTCAGAAAGAGGTTAAAGTTCCCCCAAAGACATACTTTCAAACAAAGAATTCCGGGGAAAGTTTTCTAGGCTTGGCAATCAGACGTCGTTTTGATAGTCATTAAGGTGACCTCAGGTTCACCTTCAACCAGGATCCTGAGAAAATTGGTGCAAGCCTCAATCTATTTTTTACTTGATGAATTTAAAGAGAGTGGGGGAGGGGATCTAGACACTGTGTTGCCTGGCCTGTGTAAATCAATAAGGCAGCGACTATTCCTTTTGAGGGCTTGTAGGGAGGGACTTAATGATCCTTAAAGCTGAGTTATGAATCCATACATATACATATGTAGTCATGCACCATTATTGCAGATTTTGAAATATTGGTTAAAACAAGAGTCTATGAAAGTGCTCACCTATGGTCATTATCTATTTGAATATTGTCTCTTAGGGAGATTATATTTTCCTGAGGGTTGATATGAGATGGTGAGCCCTTCGCTACTAATCTGCGTCAGACTGAACCCAGCTTCAGGAAGAGATGTTGGGGAGGTGACTTAGTGGATGAAGCACTGAGTTAGACACCAACATCCACATCCATATTGCTGCTGGGCTGATGTGCAGCTCACCTGTAGTCTCAGGGCTCATGAGGCACAGACAGGGACAGCAAGAGTAAGCTGGCTAGCTAGACTCACTAAATAGGCAAGCAGGTTCAAGTGAGAGGCCCTACTTCAGTGCAAAAAGTAGACAGCAATTGGCATTGTCCTCTGACCGCCATAGGTGTGTGCCACACATATGCATGCATCCTCTGACTCCATAGGTGTGTGACACACACATACATGCAAAAGAAACCGTTGTCACCATGTCATTTTTTGCTGCTCTTCTTTGTGAAGAGGAAGGAGGGGACCGTCTGGATCAGAACTGGGGAAAGTGGGTGTTTCCCCATTGGCCATCAGTCTTGTTTTCTGCTTGTCACTCCTGAATCCCTCCCTCCCTCAGGCCTTTCTGCTGTCATCTGGAACTCCTGAAGGACTGCAGAGCGTTGTCACAAGATGACACCCTCTTGGGGCATCGCCCCCTCCATTTTCTCTCTTTGGGAGATGGAGACACTTTTAATCCTTTAATGTAACTGTATCACTGGCCTTTGAGCCTCAGGAATGAAGCTGCCCTCGGAGTTGAACTCTAAGTGGATTCCTAATGGATCAGAGGGGACATTAGCTAGTACTCAAGGTGTTCAAACGGCTCCTTGGGCAGTAAGAATGGATGTGACCAGATGGAAGATACAAGTAAGAATCTACAGAGAGAGGGCTGGGGATTTCTTGTCAGAAATGAACCAGCAGAGCCATATAGGGCTGAACAAGGGCAGAGACCACCCAACTGCCTTCTTCTTGTGGCTCCTTGAGGAGATCCACTGGCTGGCCAAGTTCTCAGACGCTACCCATCCCGACAGCTCCAGATTCTTCCATTCTGTCCAGTGTTTGTCCACCACATTCTGCTCCCCAGGTTGCTTGCCTCCATGGGGAATATGCACTGCTCATGTGGACACATAGCTCCTGTATGTTTTGTGATTGCTTCTCATATGAAATTGAATAAGCAAAGGCCATGGCTATAGGATGGTATGAGGCAAACTTCACAAATCCATCACCTCTGGGAACTCATGAAGCATCTGAGGCTGGTGTAGAGCAGATACCCCAGTGGGACTGGTCCACAGTGTTACATTGTGGGTGAGAAGTAGGGATATTGTGATGATAGCCATCATGTGATCAGTAATTACAAGAAGTAAAAATTTCTCACTACTATGGGTTGAATAGCATCCCCTAAAAGATGTACTGAAGTCCCGTGCGCCCCCTTGACAGTACTTTGGGTTGTAATCTCTCTCTTTTTTTCTAAATAAAGCCATCCAAGAACAATTAGCTAAGCTAAAATTAAGTCATGTTTGGATAGATGGGGTTGCAATCCTATATAACTGTGTCCCTATAAAGGAGAGAAATTTGAGCGTAGACACAGAGGGATATGACCATGTGAACATGGGGACAAGGTTGGAGTGATGTCACAACCCAGGAAATGCCTAGGGTTGCCAGAGCTAGAACAGGTGATGAAGAACCCTCCCCTAGAGATCCCAGAGAGGATGTGGCCTTCTACCACCTTGGTTTTGGACTTCTGACCTCCAGGAGGAGTTTCTGTTATGGAAGGCCACCTGGTTCGTGGCAATTCGCTACAGCAGCTGGAGATCACTGACTCCAGACCGACAGCAGGGAACCTGCATAGGATGGAAGTAGGCCCCTTGAATGCAGGTGACAGTGGCATGGCTTGGGCAGTCTGTGGGGCCTCTGGCAGTGAGACCAGGATCTAACTCTAATGCATGTACTGACTTTGTGGAGCCCAATCTCTAAGGAGAGACACCTTGCTCAGCCTAGGCCAGGGGGAGGGGCTTGGTCCTGTCTCAAAGAGGTGATGGGACAGATTTAGTTGACTTCCCAGGGGAGGCCTTGCACTATCTGAGGAGCAGATGGGGGTGGGGTGGGGAGAAGAGGGGAGCAGGAGGAGAGGAGGGAGGAGGAACTAGGATTGGTATGAAAAAAATTACATTAAAAAACATAACTAACATGACTATAAGCTTTGACTATTATAGATAACTATCTATTAATCTGTATTTCTTTACATTACATTTTAAAATGAACTGTATAAACATAATACCTTAAACAAGAGTAGATGTATATATTTATATATAACATAATTATATATAGCATAATATATATAACACATATATATGTATATAACAAAATTGACCTTAAATTTGTATCGGTAAACCAAAATTCATACCAAAAAGCAAAAGAAAACAGACCGAATGGCTCCACACTGAGTGTGTGAAGAGAAGCAGGGATGGATAAGGGAGAGGGATATTGTGATGATAGCTGTCATGTGATCAGTAATTAACTAGAAGTAAATGAGAATCCTGAGAATGAGCATGCATCATCCCAGTAAATCCAGGCTGCTGTCACAAATCACCCTGACTGGGAAATGTATATGCATAAGGGGCTTGCAGTTCTTAGGCCTACAGCGTGTAAGAGCGAGACATCAGCAGACACAGTACTTGCAGAAGGTCCTCTCCTCATAGACCACACAGTAAAGGACAAGCAAACTCCCTCACACACTGATCCCATTCGTGAGGGTTTTGCGCTCATGACTTAGACCCCTTGTCTCAGCCTACTGTCAACTTGAGGATTAGGTTTCAGTATGAAAATGGCAGAGAATAGCAGGGATACCGTTCGGCCCATACTAGTGGGGTTTTTTACTTCTAGTTAATTACTGATCACATGACAGCTCTCATCGCAATATCCCTACCTCTCACCCACAGTGGACCACTGTGGGCCAGTCCCACTGGGATATCTGCTCTACACCAGTCTCTGCTGCCTGAATAGGTCTTACAACACCAGAGAATGAAAATCTCAGTGCCTAGAACCCATCCAGATTTCTAGGTACCATGGTTGAATGAGAAAACAAAACAAGAAATCAAAACTGTAAGTTTAATATGTCTGTATTTTCCCTTTGTGATTAATAGTAAAATCTCTGATAGTAACAGATGCCCAGAGAGAGAAGTTGACAGGGAAGGTTGAGTACTAGGAAACTATTGTATCCTATAGCTTGGAACCCTCACAAGATTTGGTCATTCAGCCCACTGTGGAAGCAGGGAGGGCTCTAGAGGCAGGAGAACGGGACTCTTTCCTTCCTTCCCGGAGTACAGTAGTTGAGAATGGCTGGAGGTGGAACCGCACCTAAGCTGCAAACGTGGCTGTCGCTTGGGTCTGCCACTGATGCCTGAGGTTAGCGGATATTTGTTAATATTGCCCCCAGGAAAAGCAACCCCAAGCCACAGATAGATTTGGGGGAAGTTGCATCACCTCAGCCATGGGTGATAAGACTCCAAGCCCTCTGAGTGTGTGGGGTGTTCCTGGCAAGGGCGTCTCCAGGTAGCATCTTCTTCTCTGTGGTGTGGAGTGGCACACCTCCTTGACGATGAGAGCCAGAATACAAGCACAGAGATGGCCCAACCTAGTCGACAGAGCAGAGCCTATATGGAAACCTCAGAACGCAGCAGGAATTGGACAGGATAGTAAGCCGCCTGTGATTGGCAGTCGTGAGTGTGGCCTTTGCTGTAGACATGACCCACAGCACAGGCCCAGCTATCTGCCCTAAAAGAACTAGTCAGTCAAGGAAGACTTACAAGCAAAATATATGTGAACACTGTTCTCTATGCTGGCTCCTGGACTGGCAGAAAAGTGGGAGGAAACAGGCGTGAGGGGTTTTATTATTTTTGCCTGCGGGTCCCGAGCAGCTTGCAGCAGGGCAGGCTGGTCCTGGCGACAGTGAGGTTCCCTGACCGGGAGACCCGCACAGACCCCGCCATGCTGCGAAGGCTGGGCAGGAGAAGGCGCAGGCTCCCAGCGGAGAGCGGATGCGTGAGCGAGTGGGTGGGAGGCACGTGGACAAACACATCGTACAGAATAGAATTGGATGTTTATTACTTAGAGGAGGGAGGGAAGAAGAGGACAGAGAGAGAGAAAGGGGGGAGAAGTGGGGAGAGGGAGAAGCGAAGCTGCCTCTCCGAGAGGAAGACCGAAAAGAGAGCGAGCTCAGGCC
>LOEQ01000744.1:329441-343384 GCA_001685075.1 Bramus lutescens | reverse complement strand
GTGTGTGTGTGTGTGTGTGTGTGTGAGAGAGAGAGAGAGAGAGAGACAGAGACATAGACAGAGACAGAGACAGACTGACAGATGGACAGACAGACAGACAACATACAGGTCCTTCCATATCCTGTATTTGTAGAAAAATGATATTTATTAGCAGAAAATGATATGAAACCGATAAATTCAACAAAACAAAAAGTACAAAATACAAATAATCTAGGACAATTAGGGAACACTAGGTAAGTCATTGAATTCTTAGCCCATGTGGTTTTTATTGTCTTCTTTGTATTTTTCATACTTCCTATACAGTTTTTAGTCTGGAAAATTACAATTTTTCTGTTATTGAAAAAAATAATTGTTGCAGGCAAGGAGTTGGGAGCAACAGCTGTGAGCCCTCATCTTTCTCTGTTCTTTCTCATGACTCTCCATTGGTCACATGGTCCTGTCACATGTTCAACCTGCAGCACAAATTCTAATGACAGGTTGATAGTTCTTGTCAAGAGATTCCATGTCAGTCACTGGTTCATTAGGTCAGACTAGGACCAATCTGTGAGTCTTATTGTTAGTATTCAGGCGTCTGTACTGGCCTGCCCTGGGGGTTCTGATAGGTTACATCCTCAGCTGTAGCCACTAAGAGCCCTTGCTGTGCAAAATCACTACATTCCCTTTAAAAGGGCCCTGCCTACCTCCCATCTCTTTCTCTCTTTAACTGTCTGTTCCTCTCTCTCTCTGTCTCTCTCTCTCTGTCTCTCTGTGTCTCTCTGCCTCTCACACTCTCTCTCTGCCTCTCTCTCTGTCTCTCTCTGTCTCTCTGTCTCTCTCCCTCTCTGTCTCTCTCTCTCTGTCTCTGTCTCTCTCTCTCTCTCTCTCTCTCTCTGCCTCTCTCTCTCTTCTCTTCTGCTTCTCCTGTCCCCTGATCTCCCCCATCTCCTTCCCTCTGTTTGAGCTCTCTTTCCCTTAATAAACGATCCCTGCATGCGAACTCTGTTGCATGGCCTCTTTCCTTCACACGCTGCTTTTTCTAAATTGCAGCACATGCTCCTCACGTGGCTCTGATGTGCACCATGAGCTAGGACCATTGAGTTGGGTTGTTATCAGTTACAGGAACCTTAGCATAAATGAGGTCTTAGGTGACCCCTGTGAAAAGGTCACCTTTGACCTTCCAAAGGGTCGTGATACCCAGGTTGAGAACCATTGGCTTAGTGTGTAAGGTGCTAGCAAGCCCGTCATCCTGAGTTCAGTCTGCTGAGCTCACACAAAAGTAGGAAGGAGAACTGATTTCCACATGTGCATTATTGCGCGCGCGCGCACACACACACACACACACACACACACACACACACTCCTATAATAATGAAAACATATTTTCTAAAAATTCAAAAACTAGAAACTCAAAGAATTTTGTGGGGGGATGAGAAAAGGACAGACACCCCTAAAATCAAAGGCTGTGAGTGCTAACTTTGGTGAGAACATCACAGCCGAACCTCACCATGTGCTAGGGCCTGGTCTACATTGAAACACCCGCCTCTGAGGCAGACGGACATAGGGGAATATTTAGGACCCCGAGACTCCCAGTTGCTTTGGTCTATGCACATTCCTCTTGTGCACTTGGCAGCCTAATTCGTCCATCTGCACCTACTATGCACAGACCACCACAGACATCCGTCTCCAAACAAGGCCCCTAGCAACCTGGAGACCCCTCTACTCTGCGTCTGCCTTGGGCTACAGGTGCCATCTCCTATCCATAGAATGAATATCCCCTCCCTGGTGGCAATCGAATTTAGTTTCTGTTCAAGTGTATTACCGATGTATTAAGACCTGAAGACCAGGAAGGCAGAAATGTCTGCGTACGCAGTAAGGTTAAAGTGTATCCTCTAGGACCATCTGGATATCTACGGGCCGTCTTACGTCCATGCGAAACTGGCTGTGCACGTGATTAAAATCAGATACATCATGGGAAGGGATATGTCCATCTGAATACCGATTATGCAACCTAATCTATCAGCGAAGACAGAGAGCCACCCAAACTAAGCTTCTTAGTGGCCAGCAACTCGTCCTTGTACCCACGAGAGGCAGCCCCCGGCAGCATTCCGCGCTCTGAAACGTCTCACACATGTGGCCCGCTGCCAATCTTGACATGTCTCTCTTTAGTCTGCTCTACCGCTTCGACTATCTTGTTTCTTTTGAAAACCTGTGTGAACCCTTATTTTCAATTCTTTGGGTGAGAGATCAAGAACCTGGAGACTTGCAGCCGGGTTGCAGACTGCCGGATGCGCGTGTAGTGCTGTATCGGTTTGCTAGGGCAGAGAGCCAGCATCCGAGGCCTCGTTGTGTAGGACGCGAAGCAGAGGAAGGGAAACGGAGTTCAGCTCTCTGATGAACACCGCGAAACCATGCTGGAAACGCTCCTGTTTTCCGTCAGAACCAAAGGTCAGGAGAGGGTCACCAGGGACACACTCAGAGTGACCCACTCCGGGTAGCTACAGTCATCTTTTAATAATGAAAAGTGGCCTTGGCCATAGCGGTGCTTACTTCAGCAGTTTAAGGAACACATCTGGGGCTCATCCCAGTTTCAGCCAAATTCTGTCTACGGCTTTCATAACTGACTCGGACGACAGGGCAGGCCCTCGTCTCTCCCCTTGTCGCTGACCAAGGAAGATACCTGTGGAGGATATCTTCTGTCTTAAGTCTTGCCAGAACGTGCAAGGATTCATTGCCCGCCCAGAAAGCCAGTTGTTTACACTGATAATTCCTTGAAAGCTTTTAAAGTGCTGCATTTCATTGTATCCCAAGACTTTTCTTCCTCTGTTCTTAATTAGGGGGATTGCTACTTGAAAAATGAGCGTGTTTTTATTACAAGAGGAATTATAATAAATCTTATAAATTTAAGCTAGGAATCAAAGCCCCACAGAGTTGGGAGGAAATCAAAGGACTGTAAAATCTCTCTCATTCATTTCCCCCGGGTAATCAGGCTCTGCCCACATTCTTGCTGTAATGGGCCGAACTCGGCAGACGTGCAAGACGAAACACTGCATTGCGCATTGCTAATGATGCGTGCAGAATGCCAATGCTTAAAAATATTTAATGTGTTGTAGGAGAGAAGATCTTTATTAGATAGCTTGGAGTTTATCAACTTCCAGGACGAACATCTTAGAAAGTTGTATCCAACTGCAGAAATAATTTTTCAAAACTCCCAATTAAAGTGAGATAAGGAACTTCCAGAATTCAATATGAAGGAGATTAGAATGCCTCACAGAAATGAGGACCGATTCCTCGTCGCAGTGGGAAGCCTGCATATTTTCTTTTACTCATTCCTAGAAATAAATGAGAATTACTTCAGAGAACAAGGGTCATTATCAATTCTATCCAGAGAAGTAATTACCATACTAAATATTCTTATGGCATAAAGCATGGCATCGTGGTTTTGCGAATGTTTTACTTCAACCTCAGCAAAAAAAGATGAAATTGTTCTCTTACTGGAAATACCAAGTTAAGTAGTTCCTTAAAAACCACAGAAAAGCTTTTTGTGTAAGTGCACAGAGAAGGGTGTGGCAGCGCTGTGAACTTCTGGGGACTACTGACAATGGCCAAGCCTGTTTCTTTCTTTAGACTCTAGAATATAGCTTGTCCTGCGGCAATTCCTTCCTGCCAAAGGAGAGCGGAGAGAAGGCTATCGTCTTAAAATGAGCCACTGCACACGAGTGCCCAGCAATAGATTTTATTTCTGTAATCCCAGAGCCCAGTTTCATTTCCTATCATGTCTGTAGCCAGCTAACAGTTTTTGAGAAGAGAGCACATTCTAAGAATGCATCCCAAACGACTGATGACATTGGAGGAAAGAAATTGTCTCTGCTGTCTCCATCAGCAGCCCTGAGCACGTGATAAATGGCCTTGCTTGGCTTACGTGACCACTTCTGTCTTCAGTGTAACTTTGTCCCTGTAGTCTGACTTGTCGGAGGTCATTGACACTTATTTTTAGGAAAGATTTATTTGTATTTTTAATGATGCATGCACATGTGTTGTGTAAGGGTGTGTTCATGCGTGCAGTTGCCTGTGGAGGCCAGAAGAGGGCGTTGGATCCACTGGAGCTGGAATTTCAAGCAGTTGTAGCTGCCTAAGGCAGATGCTGGGAACTGAACTCAAGTCCTCCATGAGAGCTGTGTGTTTCTTCGTTTTTTAAATTGTGTTAGTTTACTCTGAGTACTAAACACTTGCTCATAACACTCTCTCAGAACCACGAACGAATGCCAGAGAATCATCTCAATAGGTCAAGTTGGTTGCTACTAATACTGATGATCTGTGTTCAATCTCTGGGAGACACACATTACTCCTACCATTTTCTCTTAGTTTTACACTAGGACTGTGTGTGGCATGTTCACAACCAAACACCAGCACACAGAAAAGCAATTTTAAAGCCCCCCAAAAGCCAGTGAGATCACTTGCAACAGAACTCAAATGCCTACATTTGATGGCTAGAACTCACAGAGACAGAATATTAATTGGAAGCTGTGGGCTGTCCTGTGAGTCCATGCACATCACAGTCAAGGGTATATGCAATTAAAGTAGTTTTAAAAGCTGAAACTAACAAAATGAAGAAAATAACCAAAATATTGAGGACACATGGAATGATTTACCAATTGAAATTAAGACATAATAGAATTTAAGAAGAGTTACTGTTCATCCAAGAAATGACAGTTTCGGCTTAAAATTTACATTATTATTTCATTCTCTGATTCAAAGACATGCCACTTAAATCACATATTCCAACTGTGCTTAGTCGTGTATGCTTATAACCACAGCATTTAGAAGACAGTTTCAAGAGGACCTCTCCAGCTTTGAGGACAGCACGGTCCGTGTAGTGAGTTCCAAGGTTATGTAGACCATGTAATGAGTTCCAGGACAGCCATGACTATGTAGAAAGATTCTCACTCAAAAATCTGCCCCCTAAAAGCATAAAATTAAGAAGATAATCATAACTCAAATTATGGAAATTTTCTTATATAGTTTGTCTGCACTCATCTCTAATCAACAAAACCTTTTGCTGTCTTTACTCACTTCAAGAGAAGTTTGTTAACCACGACAATAAGAAGCAGTGTGGAGGTTCCACTCACAGAGGTCTAGAAGCCCATTGAATCCTTCAATGACCGCGTAGCAGGGCCTTTCGTTGCCTTCAAGTGACAGATAACAGAAGGAGTAAAGGGCATCTTTACCTTCTGCATTATAATGACGTCGCATAGCTGGAGAGTTGGCTCAGTAGTAACGGTCCTGTTCGCTACCCAAGTCTGGTTCCTAACACCCATGCTAGATGGCTTAGAACTACCTGTAATTCCAGGTCCAGAATATGTGGTACATGGCTTTGTCCTCCTTTGTTACCATATATAAAAATGATATAATGATTGTGTGTGTGTGTGTGTGTGTGTGTGTGTGAGAGAGAGAGACTCCAAGTTGGAAAGGAAGGTTTACTTCATATATATATATGTTAGGTTTTGAACTAAAATTAATTTAATTAAGGTGTATAAGTGTTGCAAGTGTGTATACCAATTGAACGCCAGGTACCAGTGGAGGCCAGAAAAGGGTGTCAGATCCCTCATGACTGGAATGACATTTGTGAACTGTCATGCAGTTGCTGGAAATCAAAGCCAAGCCCCGTGCTCTTAGCTGCTGAGATATCTACTCAGCCCCACACACATATCATTAATAGCAATAAGATGTAAATGGTTGTTTTTCAGTTCGTCTTTACCTCAGCCCAGAAGAAAATACCAGATTGATAACATCAGATGTTAACTTAGACTTGGTGCTTGAAGAAATTTCTGAGCACAAATCTCCACAAAATGAGGGAAGAATGCTAGGGATGATCTGGAGAGTATATCACAATGGTAGACTTAAAGTGCCTGACCACATGACCAAAGTCACAAGACTGAGTTTATCTCAACCACAGTAAATAAGCAGCGATGAGATCACACAAAAACACAAGTCAGATGTACCCCTGCTGGAGTTCGTCTCCTGTAAGGAGAGAGAAGGAATCTGCAGGCATGAAGAGGAGCTGTATCTTAACCACCACGCCGTCTGTCCAGCTCCAAGATCCTTGATGCTCTTTGTTCACAAAGACCTGCTAAGCAGGCCTCTTTTAAAAGCCATGGGCGGCTTCTAGTTTTTAAGGTGATATCAAGCTATGGAATAGCTTTTTGCCCCCCACTAAATGGAGGTACCCCGAGTCATGCTGCCTCATGCTTTCCCCACCTGGTATAATGCTGGCTACACTTCTAAATGCCCACTGACTGTGTTGCCCAAGGCCAAATGAGAGAATGACCCCACTTTAATCCCTCACTGGATGCTGGCCAAGGGATGAGCATCTCATCCATTCCAATTTCAGTGGCTTACATAATGAAGCACTTTCTGAGACTTTTTAAAGAGAAAGAACCTTGTGCACGCTGGAGCACATGCAGAGAAAAGGCTGTGCTTTTTTTTCCCTTCCTCCACAGTTTGCCATGAAGGAGCTCCTGAGTTAGAACATTGTTATTTATTTCATTGCATATTTTTAAAAGTTCAAGTCATCTATTTGTGTATAGTTTTTGACTTTCTTTGCGCATAGTGGAGGTGTGGATGCAGACGTGTGTTGGGCGTATGTGTGCTGTCTGTGCAATGTGTGCCGAGGCCAGAGGGAGGCATCCAGGACACTCTTTTAATACTCTCTACCTTTTTTCTTTGAGGCAGACTCTCCCCTTGCACTGAGAGTTCAGGTTTTAGCAGCTAGGCTAGAGGCCGGCAGGTTCCAGTTCAAAACCCCAAGCTAGGGTTCCAGGCATGTGTGCCACCACACCCAGCTTGCTGCATGGGACCTGGGATTTGGATTCCTGCCCTTGAACTTGCGCAGCACACTCTCGAAACCACCGAGCCATAACTTCAGTGCCTCAATTCCTTTGAGACAGAGTCTCATGTAGCCTAGGCTGGCCTCAAAACTGCTATATGACTGAGGGTGACTTTGAACTTGTGGTCTTCCTGACTCCACCTCCCAAGTGCTGGATTACAGGTGTGTGCCACCACACCCAGCTAAACTGCCTTTCTAATAACAATAGTTCCATTCATGCATTTTTCCTTCATTCCGTCTGTATCCTATACACAGTTACATTTAACTGTTTTAAGGGGATATTGCCTGGAACCATTCTGCTTTCTAGATTAGGAAAAAGTCTCAGAGTGGTTAAGCACCTTGCCAAAGGTGGCACAGCTAGTAAATAACAGAACTGGATTCAAACTCAGGTCTAAACCCAAACCTGTGTCTTTCAGCCGATAATATCCCAAGTCTGTAAAGGAAAAGTTGAACTCTGGGTGGGTAATGTTTACCATGGCACTAACAGAGACTGTTGCTCTCCTGCTGGGCAACCCATAGGCCTCCATAGGAGGGTGAGTATCTCAGACTGCAGTATATTAAGGTTTGTACTTGAAATACATGAATGCATCAAACAAAAATACCACGGTTTGGTTGCATCAAACAAAAAGACCACGGTTTGGTTTCGTCGATGCTGCTCAGAGCTGTTCTGTCGATGGTACAGGGGTATCCGTCTGTGGAGTGATGAAGGTAGAATCTGAGAATAAGCATTGGAAAACCTTTAAATCAGTATGATAAAGAATAATGAATAGGGCAGATATTTATATATTTGATAAAATTCTCATTTTGGGAGTTCCACAAATGGCACAGCAGTTAAGAGCATGCACTGCTCTTTCAGAGGACTGGAGTTTAGTTCCCAGCACCCACCTCAGGAGGCTCACATGTGCCTGTCGCTCCAGCTCCAGGGCATCTATGCCTTCTGAAAGTCTCTGTGTGACCTGTGCCTATACACATGTAACCACATACATATTCGCAGATGTACGTGATTAGAAGAGTCAGTACGTATCTTATCATCTCAGGCATTCAGAGCATCTCTTCTGAGTACCAGATCATATGTCTGCATCCTGCCCTGAGACAAGCCCTTGCATTATTCTCTGGGAAACCCTTCACCACATACAGTTGGAGAAGGATTGGTTTTGGTCACCTGGTTGTATATATGTAAGCTATTTCAGTCATGTTAATGAGTGGCCAACGTGTTTTTCCAGCCCTATTTCTCTGCATCCCAGACCATGTGGCATCTTTCTCCCAGGCCTTTGACCACACCTGTGACCATGGGGTACACGGGAAGAAACCGAGAACCACACATGCACAGCCGCCTGTCTTCAGGGACGTCTGATCAATGTCAAGAGATCCTATTAGTCAGCAGTGACCATGAAGTTGGGAAAAAGTGCTTCCTGAGTTTTAATTTATGTTTCTCTTTCAGGCAGCAAAAGAAGTATGGAGTATGAACATGCTGTCGAGCCCGGCAGCAGCTGTGGCCACAGGACTCAGTGGCAAATGTTGAAGACACTTGCAAGTGATGTAATTTATCCATTGCACATTGATCGAGTGTTCCGTCCTTCAGCCTACCATGGTAGAGGATTTCAGAGAACAATGCAAGGTGATGTCTTTTCCAGGGCTCCTCTTAGGGCAGAATACAGACATATAATCTGGTACTTGGAAGAGACACCTGGACAATTTATGTGCCCAGGATTCCGAACTGGCTTATTCATGACTTCTCAGGGAAGCCATGCATTTAAAGAGTCAATTACTGCAACCGGTGATAAAAAGCTGCTGCCAGCAGAAACCGTCATTCGATAAAAGCTTTGAAAAGAAGTCTTTCCCCACA
Source organism: Bramus lutescens (assembly GCA_001685075.1). NCBI lineage: Eukaryota > Metazoa > Chordata > Mammalia > Rodentia > Cricetidae > Bramus > Bramus lutescens. The sequence goes on along the minus strand of LOEQ01000744.1, from coordinate 334,676 downwards.
CCCTGGGTGATATGTTTAAGACAGCACATGCACAAGCGATTTTCTTGTTTTTCAGAGTTGTGTCCGGCTACAGAAACATCTGGGAACAGTAACACTTTGGTTGGCGTTGACAGAGTTGGTGGCCAGCATGAGCCCATGGTGGCGACAGCTGAGAGAAGGCAGTCTTGCAGTCAGCCCTGTCTGCAGAGCCCAGCCCGAGCACACAAGATGGCTCTTTTATGTGCGACTTCAGAAATTAACATGGTGACTCAGAGGCCAGCATGCTCTAGGGGTGTCTTCCTTCAAAGTCTGAGTGGGAGGAAGATGAACGGCTGGTGAAGACACACTGTAGATGATAATTCTCCCTGGGCAGGTTATAAAAGTCCACCGGCAAACTCTGCAACCATGGGAGACAAGGAACTGGATAGCATGTGCTTGCTTTCAAAGCCGTTAGTGGGGGCGGGGAGGGGAAGGTGCCTCGCGGTGGAATAACACTATGTCCATGGCATGTCGGAGTGTGCGTGAAATGTGCCTTCCTGGTAATGAATGAGCAGTTTGTGCACCTGAAATATGTAACTATTAGGTACGCATGTTTAATAAAGCAAGCTGGCTGCAAACTCAAGTGGATCAAGGTGAGAGTTCATGTCTGAGCTCGTCTTTCTGTTGATGAATTACATAGATGGGTAATTTTATAAATATCGTAACTATGCCAGCTTTCTAATACAGTATGTAATGATATATTAAGTCCTCAGTGTACACACAGATTCATATGATAAATATGCAAGTAATAAGGTATGCAATACATGTATTATATAGAGAGCAAGTCCTCAGTGTGCACACACACAGATTCATATGATAAACATGGAAGTAATAAAGTATGTAATACATATTATAATATAGACAGTAAGTCCTCAGTTTACACACACACACATCACACATACACACACACACACACAGAGAGAGAGAGAGAGAGAGAGAGCAATCCCTCTAGATTAGTTATTTATTATCAGAGATAGATATGTGGAGTGGGATGTAACCTATAGCATAATGGCTAAAATAAATCAGTTCAGTCATTTCCTGAGGAGTCTCAGCCAATCCACAGACCAGATCAGAAGATTAAGTCTCTGTGTTCCAGATTAAGAAACAGATGGAAGCCCGTAGCACAGGTTGGCATGTGTTCCTAAAGAAATCAGGAGAGGGTTGCATCTTTTCCCTTTGGAAACTGTGGCGTAGAAGCAATTTGACTTCTGGAAAGAAATCATGACCGAGTGTTCATGGCTGATTAGTGCATGTTCAACGTAGAGAAGGGGGAGGTAACCTTTATTGTGGACATAGGTTGTGGGTAGAGTTCAGATCTTATTTTTTATGAATCCTATTGTATAGTCCATAAAGTAATGTACACTGTGGTACACACAAGTCAGTGTTAAATTATAAAACTAAATTTGGTATTCACCTACAAGCTTTGTATTTTTTTAAATGAAACATGTCCATACTTAACAGCTAACTGCAAGAATCTATAAACTTAGATATGCCTTGGCTCCAAACACAAGGACACATTTTTATTTTCCAAATTGGCTAAAACACTCCGAAGGAATAGACACCCAATCGCAGGCCAGGAGAAACACTCAAGCTCTCTCCATCCCTCCCCTAAATCAATCTCGCATTTAAAAATATGTAGAATATTAAAAAGGCAGATTACGCCTTTTCTAAATTCAATTAAGTAGTAATAGGGAAGGTCGAAGCCTTCAGGAGCTGAGATAATGAACGGCACAGGGCAAAGTCTCTCGCTCAGCCTCCAGGCAGTCCCTGCTAAATAAGAGGCTTTCATTCAACTTGGTAATGGAAAGCATCCATCACCCGCGTCTCCGAGGCCAGCCCTAACTCTTCCTCAAGTGGAGACATTATTAAACGCTTAAAGAAAACTGAAGTCACAGAAAGACATTTCCCAGGCTCATGATAATGTAGATTAATCAATGGAGACGATTTGTACATTATCTTCAGAATGTGAATACAGAGCGGCCTTAAATATTCCAAGTCCTCGGAGCCTACTTAGAAATAATACTCATAGCACTGCCTTCGAGCTCTTTATTAAATGGCCCTGTAGGCACACGGGATTGGCCCATATATAGGTTATTTTATGTGCCCATCGACAAGCAGGTGCCTAATAAATACATGTGAATGAGAAGACAAGGGAATATTCAAAGAAAAGCTATCAAAGGGGCACCACATGTCACCAGTCCGGTTAGTCTAATCTGTGGTATTTGTAACCTAATGCATATATGTGGTTTATATTTTAAAATGTGTAGGGATTGGAGAGGCATCTCAGTGGTTAAAACACTTGCTGCTCTTGCAGAGGACCCAAGCTGTTCCCAGGCCCCGTGATGGGTGACTCACAACCACCTGGAGCTTCAGCTTCAGGAGTTCCCATGCTCTCTTCTGACTTCATGAAGCACTCTTACACACATGGCACACACAGGGACACACATGCATATAAATAAAAATAAAATTTCAAAAAATAACCATGGATACTATGAATGAAGATTAATGAAAACTCAGTGTTTATGGTTGCTGTTAGCTCTCTCAGGCTGTGCAAATATCCAGAAGTGAGCTAATACTGGGCTACACAAGGTGGATAGGTAAAAGCCAGCATTCAGGATCTTGTGAAACTGGTTCCCATCTGGCAAAAGGAGTCATTTCCCTCACCTCTGAGGGAAGGGGCATGTGTGGATCCTGTCAGCATACCAAAGCCACGCTGGCCTCCAGGCACCCTCAGCATCCCAAGTCCCCTTTCTCCGTCTCCAAGTCTCCCCTCCGCAGTCAGGTGTCCCTTCTCCCAGATACACGCTTGTTTGTTCCCTTTATAAAGGCAAGGTTTTCAGCCTGCCATGGATATTGTCACTGCTCTCCCACCTCTCTCCCTTCTTCTCTCGCTCACTCCCACTTACTCCTCTCCGTGTGGCTTTATAGCTATGTTCTAGTCTCTGTCCCCAGCATCTCTATCTCCACCCTCCCTCCTCTCTGCCCCAGCCCTGGCCACATCTTGTCTGCAGACCATGTCCAGTCTTTCCTTCTATGCTCTGGACCCTTCCAGATGCCTCTGGCTGTTCCCTCTCTGGTATCTACAATAAAAACCTTAACCATGCTTCTTGGCTGTCCTGGATCTCATTCTGTAGACCAGGCTGGTCTCGAACTCACAGAGATTTGCCTGCCTCTGCCTCTGAAGTGCTGGGATTCAAGGCGTGTGCTACCACACCCAATACTCTATTTCTTTTTTAAAGGACTTTCTCTGTCCTTTTTCTTTTCTCTCCCAAGACTACATACATATTTTTTTTAACACACTGTAAACCGTTTGCAGGTTTCCCCCCATCTGAATCTATCTTTATTGTGTATCTGTAATTATTTTCTGATCAGGTGAGGTTTTAATCCACTAAACGATATGGCGAGGATTAAAGCTGGACTATGGTGGCTGCTCAACTCCGTTCCTTAGATTTCAGCCAGTCTAGCTTCATGGTGGAGGNCGGGAGCCACATTTATGGTTATAACTCTGGAGTTTCTAGGTCCATGATACCACCAAGAGGTTTCATGTCGGATGCTCATAAACATCATGTAAGTGTTTGGTTGTAGAGCTTCTTAAAAGAGCTGCAAGGTTTTTGCTGCTAACGTTGAGATAGGAAGTCTCTCTTAATGGGTTTCTGCCTCTGTTTGCTGCCAGCAAACAGAGCCTACTGGGGAAAAGACGGTTACAGAGAAACTGCTTGACTCTGTTCTTGTATGTCTAGAATCCTTTTTTTTTTAAGCTTTCTCAGGCTTTATGCGGAAATTCTTGCCAAATGCTTGGGCACCAAATGTAGCATGATTAATAAAACCTCAGCAATAGACAAGAAAAACAAAGCAGCCAGCCACTGGCTCTTACCTCCACCTCAGTCTGACAATGGTGACCCTGCTTCCAGGAAACCTCAGAATGAGATTGAGACTGAGAGCTGTCTCCTCTCTAGTTCTGGTATTAAAAGTGTGCACCACTGGGATTAAAGGCATGCACCACCGGGTTTCTATGCCAAACTAGTGTGGCTACTGGGATTAAAGGTGTGCGTTGATGTGGGAGTGCCCTCTGAATGCTCTGAATATCATTGGTTAATAAAGGAACTGCTCTGGGCCTATAGCAGAGCTATAGGGGAACAGAGCTAGGTGGGGAAAACTAAACTGAATGCTGGGGGAAAGGAGGAGGAATCAGAGAGAAGCCATGGAGCTCCTGTTGGACACAGACATGCTGAAACTTTGCTGGTAGGCCACGACCTTGTGGTGATATACAGATTAATAGAGATGGGTTAAATTAAGATGTAGGAGTTAGCCAATAAGAAGCTAGAGCTAATGGACCAAGCAGTGATTTAATTAATACAGTTTTGTGTGATTATTTTGAGGCTAAGCTAGCTGGGCAGCTGGGACCAACAAGCGGGCCCTCCTCCTGCAACACCATGCCATGGAGCGATGTGTCGGCAGTTTCTTTACTGCATAATTGTTGATATTCATTTGCTATGAGACTTCTCCTTTCACTCTCTCACCCTCCAGAAGTGAAGTGAGCTCTGCTGGGAGCTTCTCAGGCCCTCTGAGCAAAACGGTCTGGGAGCCCGGAAGTAATTACAGGCCTTTCTTCAAGGGCCCCAAAGCTAAAGTTTTAGGTAGTCTTATCTTATATGTAATAAGTCAGCTTTATGGTCCTGGATGTTTCTGAATTATGTGCCCTCTTGTCTACTTTGCCCTTTGGAGTTTTCATTTTAAATGAGGGAAGGTCAGTTAGTCATGGTTTGGAAGGAGAGTATCCTCCCCAAAGGATTGGGTTTTGGACACTTGTTCCCCAGGTGGCAGCACTATTTTGATATGTTCTAGAAACTTTAGGATAATCAGAGAAAGTAGGTCTTCGTTCACTGAGGGAGCCTTGTGCCTGCTGTCTGTCCTTCTGGTCGTCCATGAGGTGAATTTGGTGGTTTTCTAAACTCTCACCTTTGTTTCTGCCCATTGAACCAAGTCAGGAAAGGAGAAATCGAGTTGTCTGAAACTGTGAATCCACATGAGTCTTTCCTTCCTACAGCTGTTTATGTCTTGTGTTTTCCTCACACCTCTAAGATAGCAATCAGCACAGGGTGGGGGAGGCGGCTCCACAGGTGTAGTAATTAGGGGAGCGGGCCCTGCTTTTTGTCCTGCCCTGCTCCCGCACAGCTAGCTTATACCCCGAAATAACAACACACCAATTGTACTCAT
>LOEQ01000744.1:290221-304024 GCA_001685075.1 Bramus lutescens | reverse complement strand
AGAGAGCGGAATTCTGATGCTCAGCTGGTCTCCCCGTTTTACTCAGGCTAGGACCTCAGCGGTGGAAAGATACAGCTGCATTTGAATCTCCCCACCCTGCTTCACCTAATCTACACAGTCCTTTACTAACGGGTCCAGACATCGTACTTCTAATTCCCATCAAGTTAGCTATCATATAGACCATCGTAAATTTACTTTATTGTGAGACTGTATTCAAACATCTATAAAATATCAGCAAACATTTTCATTAAATAACACCAATCCTCTATATGATGGGCCTTTGTTTGTTTGAAACATGTACACATATTTGGCCCCATGTGGCCAAGACTGTGACTAGCCTTGAGCTCCCGATCCTCCTACCAGTCCCCCTGAAGTGCTGGGATTAGGTGTTGCACTGCCATGAGACTGATATGCCCCCCAGTTCCTGGTGTACTAAAAGATGTCAGTGAGCACAGCCTCCGCTTGACCGGACTTAATGGCCGAACTAGTGTTCACTGCTCATCCGCTTCCTAAATGGGCAGGTAGATTGTCACTTGTATCACACATTGCTTGAGACATTACATTTGTGTGTAAGGTGGATGTGCTTCATTTCATCCTAGGGTGGTGGGTGCTGTGAACTCTCCCCTCACAAGCTGGGCTTAACTGGAGGGAGGCCTTGCTCATCTGACATGGCTGACCATCTTCCTGCAGTCAAGAACCATCATGAGAAGTCGTTTCTTCTCGGTACTTTCATATAGTCGCTCCTGATTAACAGGCAGAGTGCTGGATTTTGTTTTTTATTTTATTTTTTTGTTTGCTGGAGGGAGAGTCTCACTATGTAGCCTGGCTGTCCTGGAACTCACTGTATAGACCAGGCTGGCCTGGAACTCACTATATAGAGTAGGCTGGTCTAGAAGTCACTGCGCTCTGAGTGCTGAGATTAAAGTTTTTTTTTTTTTTTAATTCCGCCATTGGAGTCCTAAATAAAATCTTAAGGCCATCTACTGTTCCTAATGTCTGTGAAGAGGGAGGCTATTTGGACACCCAGATATTTTCTTGCAATTTCTTATTCAGGTCAGGGTGTTAGAACCAGGAGGCCTAGCCCTGCGTGCTCAGGTCCTTACTGTGGGCTTTACTTTTCCTGTGGCCTGGTTGCTCTTGGGTNNNCTTTTTTTTTTTTTCCGCTGCTCTTTTGAGGCTATGTGTGTGATGTGTGTGAAAAACATCTGGTCTTCCTAACAGTTCGTCAGCACACAAAGTGCTCCATGAGTAGTGTTATTACTATTCCCAGGAGCTTCATGTATCATCAAGTCCTTTGGCTCTGAATTGCAAGCCTGCTAGATTGCTCTAACTTTGTATTCCATATACACCTGAAGTCAATTTTATCCAAACAAGTTCTTTACTACAGTTACTTTTTTCCTTTTTAAATTCCTATAATTTCTCAAAGTATAGAGAAAACAGCACTCATCAGAAAGAAAAAGCTATTAAAAAGAAGAAGAAGAGGCCAAATTATCCAGACAGAAATTTTGCACATTAAAGGATTTGGGGTGTAGATAGATGTGGTTCTCAATATAGTTTACAAGCCAGGCATGGTGGCATACACCTAGCTCCAGTATTCTCTTTAGGAGGCAGAAACGCTGGATATCAAGGCTAGCCTGGTCTACATAGAAAGTACCAGGCCAGTCAGAGATACACAGGGACCCTGTCTTAGGGGGAAAAAAAATGTTTGGAGTCCATGTAGAATGGGTTTTCATAAATATAATTTAGATGAAATTCTGGGAGGCTGGACTAATGTCAGGTGTATAAAGGAAGGCAATACCTCCCCCCCTCCCCAAATTAACTGCTTGAACAGTTAACTCAGCAAATGCAGGGGAGCCTGTGCCCTCTGAAGTCCCAGGCTTTGATGCCTTCCCCAGGTCTCTGTTGCTGAGTAGAGTCGGCTACTATAAAATGCCTCAGAGGCCAGAGCACTGAAAGAGCCGACTGTTATGGAAACTTGGATCTAATTAGCACTGTACAGACAGGAGGCCCCCATGTCTGCATGGAGGCCGGTGGAGCTGGCAAGGCTCACAGCAGAGCGAGTGCCCTTGGCGCCATGGCTTCCCAGCCGGGATGTGCTGGGGCGGACGTTTCTCTAAGAAACTCCAGCGTCTTAGGTTCGCCAGCCATAACACTTGTGAGATTCAGCCAGTTCTTTAGATCTGGTATTCTATCCGTCATGGGATATTTGCAGATGGTGCAAAGATGTATTTGGGGGGATTGGAGTAATAGAGAGCTGAGTGGCCAGTAGCTAGACAGGAAGAGGTTAGGCGGGACTTCTGGAGACAGAGAGGACTCTGGGAAGAAGGTCAGAGATGCCAGGAGACTCGGAGAGGAAACGGGGTGCAAGATGAAGGTAAAAGCCACGTGGTAGAATGTAGGTTAATAAAAATATGGGTTAAGAACTAGTGGGACAAGCCTAAGCTAAGGCCAAGCTTCCATAATTAATAAGTTTCCGTGTCATTTGGGAGCTGGCTGGCGGGACAGAGAAAGACTCGTTAAGGTCGAATTTCTTCAGAGGTCAGTTCAATTTGTTCCTTTTCTGTATCTGAATTTTCAAATGTTTCACAAGAACTCTATTGAAAATTGAAGGCTGACACTTAGGAGCTGGGAGAAGAGCTGTTCCTTTAGTAATGAAGATTTCAAAGCCACGTGGTTTGGGTTTTCAAGTTTTAATAAAACATTCTTCATCCTTAATAACACGTCCCCTGTTTTTTGTGCAAGCCTTAATTGTGAACTTTCAGATCAAGCTGCCGATGAGTGGAGAGGAGTCGTTTGAGCTGGAAGCCACAAGCCCCGAAGAGCAGAAAGTTTGATGGGATTTTCTACAGGGTTTGCTTGTTTGTTGTATAAAATTATACTGTAATAAATACACTAATCTAATAGAGTTCACAACTGCTAGGAATCCATCCTGGAGAAGAAATAACCCCAAACACAGCAAGTGAGAAGGCTTGCCTGAGACCCCACAGGAGGACACGCTCAGTTCTCAGTTGCTGTCTTAGCTTCAGCACAATGGCTGCTCCCTAACCTGCTGCTGCTTCAGCCAGCAACTGCAGTTCTGTTTCCGCGGCACTGGCTCTGTCACTGCTGCTAAAGGTACTTTAACTAAGTCTCTGTCGTTCTATTTTTAAATAATACTCAAAATTCAAAGGCTAGGGTAAAAACCGCTAGCTCAGAGAGGCTGGATTGTATTAGATGACCTTCCCTCCTTACCGGCGTCTCCAAAAGACCCGGGTCACCAAACCAGAAAAGGCTACACCACTCAAAACCCTCCCTGCTACTTCCTGTGCATCTGTGTACTTCCTCCCTGCTACTTCCTGTGTCTCAGTGTACTTCCTCCCTTCTTCCTGTATCTCTATCCCTCCCTGGTGCCCTCTGATGCTCTATGATAACTTTCTGTCAACTAGTTGCTAACGCAGCCTCCTGAACCAAGGTCAATTTTATTTAATTAACACCAATGGAAACTCGGGGTTCACAGTGTGGTCAAATACCCCCCAACACTGTACTCTGCCTTGTTCTTTATATATCTTTTGGTGGTGAGCTGGAGGTCAGGTTTGTCTGGATGGACTTTTCTGAGTGGCTTATAGAAAACTCAGTAGAACAGAAGGTTAATTCTCATTAGATGCCAGGTTAAGGTAAAGTGACAACAGCCGTGGTTGGGATAATCGGTTTTCAGCGTGTGGCCAAGAGACTCCTGAGACTTTTTCAGTGGCTCTATTGAAATCATAAACCATGTTAATAATTTTGCCTTTTTTCACTTTGCAATCTCAAAACAAACCAACCAAAGAAGAACAAAGCCCAGAATTCCCAGCGGCTCTGCAGTATGATGGCTGTGCTGACGGATGGGATGTATATATGTTCACTATAGATTTCTGATACAGGAAATATTGAAAGATGTACAATGTAGTTTTGAAATTTTGCCAACAGGACTGGAAAATGGCTCATGGGTTAAGAACACTTATTCCTTCTGCAGAGGACTCAGGTTCAGTTCCGAGCAGCCACACAATGGCTCACAGCCATCTGTAACTTCACCCAACCTCCTCCTCTGACTCCTGCCAGCACCAGGCACTCAAGTAGCACACATATGCATGTCCGTGTAAAACACATGCACATAAAATTAAAACAAATAAATCTTAATTAAAAAAATGATGCCCAGGTGTTTCAGCAAGTCTTCAGTACATGTCGGGATTCTTAAATCAGTAAGTTTGAGAACCGTTGGTGTAGATATCATGTCCTCTAAAAAGAACCAAGCATGGTGCTGGACGCAAGGGAGACCCAGGAGTGCTTTGAGAGTTGCCAACCGGAGCCAAAATGTCTAACGTGACGGAAATGTGAAGAGTCGCACACATAGAAACTCCTCGAGCCCGAGTGTCAGTCTGTCTGCCAACTTTGCCTGAGACTGGTGTCATGTCCATCTGGTAGGGAAGCAGAACAGCAGTGCAGAGTCCTGGTGGCCGTTTCTCATGTGGGAAAGTGTAGATCAGTTTGTGAGACATGGGAAGCAGTAGACCAGTGCTGGCGATCACGTGACAAGCCGCACAGGGTGGGCGCCCAGGAAGAGGAGCCACTGAGTGGCCTTTGTCAGGTACTGCTGCCAGGCCCTTTTCCCTCGGTGGGGTCACAGTAACATCCTAGAGGTGCGGTGCCACTGTGACGTGTTGTTGTCTGGGAATTTCACACATGATGAGGATAAGATCCGTCCTTTCATGGTTCTTAGGAAATATGGTGGAATCTGGATTTGAGCCAGCCTTCTCTTCTTCCTGCATACACAGTTTATATGGATTACCTACTTTTGTCCCTCTCTTGAAGGTTTGGAAGCTCCGGGGCAGGGGAGATTAACAGGGTGGCTTTAAAAATGAAAGGATTTGCTGGGTGCACGCAAATCCCAGCACTCTGGAGGCAGAGGCAGGTGGATCTCTGTGAGTTCAAGGCCAGCCTGGTCTACAGAGCAAGTTCCAGGACAGCTAGGGCTGTTACACAAAGAAACCCTGTCTCGAAAAACCAAAAGAAGAAGAAGAAAAAAAGGGTTTGATACTTAGTAAAGGGAGGAAAATCAAAGTTGTGGACTTGGCTCATTCCAAGGTAAAGAACGTCTAGAATCCAGAGACCAAAATGTGATCATAAGGCACCCAGTTCGGACATGTTATGTAACAGACCACTGCAGATACATTCAAAGACACAGAGTATAACATGTCATATGTAACAGTTTTCTATAAGTGTAGACAGCTGTGTTATCCCCCACCCACCCCGTGTGCATGCTGCTCTGTGTGCATGTGGAAGCCAACCGTCAGCCTTGGGTACCTTTTCTCAGGAGCCATCCGCCTTGGTGTTTGAGGCAAGATCTCTCATCAGGACCCAGCGCTCACTGACTAGGTTAGCCTGGCTGCCAACGAGCCCTAGGGGTCCACTTCTCTCTTCCTTCCAAGCACTGGTCTTCTAAACACACGCCACTGTGCCTGGCTTTTTATGTGTGTTCTGATCCTCCCGGTATAGCAAGCACAGAGCCATCTCCCTAGCCAGCGTTCGTGCTACCTGTGAGAACACACTCTAACTGCGTGAGTCACTGACTATTGCAGATGCTGAATCATTCCGTGTTTCTATGGGATAGTGATTCTTCTCCATTGCTTACCGGGTACAGAAACTGTTGTTTGAAATTCTTTGCTTCTTCTCATGAGGCACTTATTACTTTCCCCTACTTTAAGATGAACTGATTCAGGAGCAATTAAGATGTGCTCAAGCACTTTACCATCTGTGATGGAGCTGTAATTACCACCCTGCCAGTTTGCGTTTGAGCCTCTGCTCTTGCCGCTTCTCCTTCCGCGCCCTCCCTGTGGGCCGCTGCCAGCTGGGGAGAGAAGCTGTGTCTCGGGATGGGACCGAGTATAGGGTTCTAAGGAACTCATTTTTGCCAGTCCTGATGAAACTTTTAAGACAGTGATTCAACTGCGTTGAAGAATTCTCTCCTGCACTGCACATGCGCTAGGAAAGATGAGCCATGCGATATGACAGTGGCTTCATCAAAGGCTGTTTGCCGTAATGTCTGCATATTTGTGGATGTTACAATTTTTAATATTCTTTTCATTTTTTAGTCCTTTTACTAGCGCAAGCTTATCATTAATAAATTTGCATTTCTACAAAATTCTTTGAGGTTCTGCCCCAGACAGGGTCTCACTAATGTAGCCCTGGCTGGCCTCGAACTCACAGACATCTGACTGCCACTGCCTCCCAGGCGCTGAGATTAGAGGGTATAGCACCACAGCCGGCCTGAGTGTCTCTGTAAAAGTCACAGGTGCAGATTATTTTCTCCAGGAGATTATAGTCCTTTCCTCTTTCTCACTACTCCACGTGAAACACTCAACAAAAGCAGAATTTGTCCCAAAGAGTGGCAGATACACTGCATGACGCAGGTGTGCGTCAGCTGGTGGATAGACTGCCCCGTGCAGGTGTGTGTCAGCTGGTGGATAGACTGAACAGTGCAGGTGTGCGTCAGCTGGTGGATAGACTGCCCTGTGCAGGTTGCGTCAGCTGGTGGATAGACTGCCTGGTGCAGGTGTGCGTCAGCTGGTGGACAGACTGAACAGGGCAGGTGTGCGTCAGCTGGTGAACAGACTGAACAGTGTAGGTGTGCGTCAGCTGGTGGACAGACTGCATGGTGCAGGTGTGCATCAGCTGGTGGACAGACTGCACGGCGCAGGTGTGCGTCAGCTGGTGGGCAGACTGCACGGTGCAGGTGTGCGTCAGCTGGTGGACAGACTGAACAGGGCAGGTGTGCGTCAGCTGGTGGACAGACTGCATGACGCAGGTGTGCAGAGAGACGCGCCACGGGCCTCAGCTGGGATGCCTTAGTTCCATGAGAACTAACGTCCTTCATGGGTAGTGATCAATTCTAAAAACTCTTTTCAGACAGCTTTGGTGTTGGTAGTCTTTTTTTGAGAAAGCACACTGCTGGCTAAGAGTGCCTCTGTTGTACTTGGTGTTCTAAACTTGTGTTGCCCAGAGGTTTCCATATTTAGCTTTGATTTAAATGTGTGATATATTTACTAAGATGGCTGTTAGTAGTTCATGGAATAGTACCAGATCATTTGACTTGAAATCATTTTAATTGTGTGTCTGGTAAAATTATTGGTTCTTGTGAGCCATGCTATGGTTTATCGTACCATTCTTTCCACTTGCGGGCATGTAATGTCCCCACTCTCTGGACAGTATTGGTCCTGGGACCTCTGTGGCGACCGAAGTCCACGGATCCTTGGCTCCTGCTAAAACATGGTGTGATGTATGCGGGCACCTCAGTCCTGCTCAGACTTCTGAGTATCTCTAGACAGTCCCTGCTACAGCAAAAACGCTATGTAAGCAGGTGTTATCCTGAGTTACTTAGGGAATAGCGACAAGCCTGCACATAATCATACAGATCCTTCTTATTTTTAGAATATTTTTTTATCTATGGTTGATTGACTGTGTGAATGTGGATTTCACGATGCAGAGAACCGGCTATGTTTGCAATTTCTTTAAAAGCCAGTATGCCCATTATAAAAATAGTTTTGGAAATTTGCCATGACAGTATGCACATGGAAGCCATGAAGCCATTTTGGTGGGTTTTGTTTTTCTCTTGTTGGCTGGTGTGGGGAATTTGAACGTTTCTGGGCTTGCAAATGCTTCCCACACAACAGAAGCAAACCAACAAGGCAATATCAGTGTGTTGTTTTTACCTTCACGTTGTTTTAGGTTGGTAGTATTAATACAGTTCTCTGCTAGGAGGCATGCCTGACCATCCTGAGTTACTCATGGCCACCCTTCTCATTTTCTTTCCTAGAGGTATATTGCCGTTGGAGAGCTGGGGAAAGCTACCGACACGCTGGATTCTACTGGGAAGGTAACGGACGAGAAGCCATATGGTACGGAACCTCTAATGCCATTTACCTCGGTGATTAAAGTTTGTGTGATTGCAAAATGCAGAACTTAAGGAGCATGTGATAGCGTCCGTTGGTAATGCCAGCCCTGGGGGGCTGAGGCAGGAGGATTGCAGTTCCAGACCAGCCTGGCTACACAGTGAGACCCTGTCCCCAAGAGAAACATCACAGCAGAATTACAAACAGATATGGTGTGTGATGTTTGCAGCTCTCAGAGTGATCTCTCTAGCTGAGCTCATCACGTCAGTCTGTGCTCTGAGTTCCACTGATTTTCTAAGTGATTTCCCCGAGTTTTTGTAGTGTTCAGAATTATTGTATTTGTAGCCAGGATTTAGGATGTTTTCCCCCATGAATGAGTACCAAAACAGGGTTATTATCCTGTTGGATTTGACCTGTGTCATACCTCTCCTGGTTTTTTAAACCGACTTCCCGGCTGTTGAAATACATGTGCCTGAGTGAGTCCTGCAGAAGGCAGCGTGTGCCTGTGATTCGGAGTGCAAAGATCCAGCAGGGGAGAGCTCATTCTCGGAAGGAGAAGGGAACTCCCCAGGGCCCACCTTAATTTGTCTGCTCTTCTTTCACTACTTCAAGAAAGGGAAGATAAATGAACCAGTCTCCTAGCAACTCACACAGCGCAGGAGCTGTTTATAGTGCAGCACTCGGCGCTGTCAGGGAGTTCACCTGCATTGTGATGTCAGCGACTCTTGAGTTATTTGTAGGCATTCTGGTTTCCCCCCCGTTTGACATTAACTCTTCTTGATTTGACTGCAGACAGTGTAATGTCTGCTTCCCTGTGCTTTTGTGTTGATTGCCCTTACTACATATTCTGTATTATGCCGGTAGCAAGGACGACCTTCTCTTGTTCATAATGGCTTCACTTGCCCTGCCAATATCTCTGTGCCAGGTAGTAGCTCACTCAGTTAATCAAGCAATATAACGAAAATTAAAACCACTGATTGATTTCCACATCGTAGATGTTGAAGTAACTGTGAAATTATTGTTGGAATTGGTGAATGCCGGCATTCTACTAAATCCCCTTATTAGGTGAAGCCCAGCTATGACTTTCAGTTAGTGGGGCTTTTAAGGCATAAGAGGCGTAAGACAAGAGGCGGGGTGGACTTTCAGAGCACGCACGGATGCTGGCGGCAGTGACACCCAGATGAGTAAACCTCCTGTGTCCTCATCCCCATTGGCCAAGCATAAACCGGGAAAGGAAGCTTCAGGACCGCGGTGGAGGAGGCCGTGTGAAGGGAGCACCACAGTAGAGGAGGGCCGTGTGAAGGGAGCACCGCGGTGGAGGAGGGTCATGTGAAGGGAGCACTGCAGTGGAGGAGGGCCATGTGAAGGGAGCACCACGGTGGAGGAGGCCGTGTGAAGGGAGCACCGCAGTGGAGGAGGGCCGTGTGAAGGGAGCACCGCGGTGGAGGAGGGCTGTGTGAAGGGAGCACAGCGGTGGAGGAGGGCCGTGGCCATGTGAAGGGAGCACCGCGGTGGAGGAGGGCCGTGGCCGTGTGAANGTGTGAAGGGAGCACCGCGATGGAGGAGGGCTGTGGCCGTGTGAAGGGAGCACCGCGGTGGAGGAGGGTCATGTGAAAGGAGCGCGGCTGGAAGAGAATTTAATTCTGTCTGCCCTTCCTAACCTGTGCTCGGAGCATGTCTTAAGTCTTTATTTGTCATGCCCCAATTAATAATGGTTCAGCTTCCTATCGCGGCTGAAAGGTGATGGGTGGCACACAGACACGCCACGATCGCACAGCTCTGGTAGTAGCTGAGGCAGAACGGATGGTTGCGTGGACCAGGGTGCTAGTGGCAGAGCTGGAGAGAGAAGTCAGTTAAAGTGGTGCAGCCTGACTACTCATGCACAGGATAGGGGTGGGAAGGAGGCCACCAGTTGTGACCTGGGGTTCACAGTTACAAACCTGGTTGGAGAATGCTGCCATTCATTGAGTGGGGCTAACTGGTGGGCAGCTGAGAGGATGCTTTCTTCCTAGCCTTAAGCATTTTGAAATCTTACAAATGTCTGCATTGCGTTTGTTAATCTGTAACTTCATGTTAAAGAAAGATCAAGGTTAGAGAGATGACTCCCTGGGTGGCCAGCTGCTCAGTTGTGAGCACGAGTTCCCATCCCCAGGACCCATGTAGATCTGCGCCTGGAGCTCCCTAAACCTAGAACTCCTAAGGGAGCTGGAGGCAGAGACAGGAGACTCCAGATGTCACGGGCCAGCTACTTTGGCGTATGCAGCAGCAAGCATGGTGGCAGGCGTGGACTTGAAGTTGTCTTCTGACCGCATCTCATGGGGTGGGGTGGGCACACACAGGCACATGCACACAGTGGCACACGCATGCACACACATACTGTCACAAATTTTTAAAAAGTGAAAGACAGCACAGTGCGTCGATGTGCTGAGTCCTGAAGATGAGGAGGGGCTTCCCTCCGGCCCTAGACAGAAGCATCCACTTCACAATTTACTGAGCAGTGCTTGAGACCCTGGAGGATGATGGTTCCAGACATTGTTTGCGGATTGGCAGGATTTTTCTGTTTCCTTTAGTAAATCATGAAGTATTTGCTCTCTGAAGCCATAGTGGGCACCAAGGACAAGAAGAAGGGGTTTAAACTCTAGCTTCTGCCTTGAGGAACTGACTGCCTAGTGGGGAAATCTATTTTCAGCCATCCAAGGCCAAGATTTTATTTCCCTTTAGGATTATCCTGAAATAAAATCCGAAACACAGTGACCTGTCTACATAAAAATATATTTAAAGTCAACATAATGCAGCACATAGACTCTAAAGACGAAATCAAAGTAATTTACAGTAAGTACACCAATATGCAAATGCAAACTCTAGGACACCTAGGGCTCCAGGAAGTAGCAGACATGAACCCCTGACCGCACAGGCACATTTGTGACTAAAGTGACGCTCAGGTGTTGTGCCAGGAATCAGTACGTATAAAACTGGAGAAAAATGATTTGTATTGAAACATAAGGTGAAGTGAAGCTCTAGCCGTCTCCTTATATTGACATTAATTTGTATTTAAGCTTTCTTATGATATGCAGTTTTATACAGTGAACAATAGATAAATTCACAGCTCAGTTCATTATCAGAAAGCAAACACCAGGTAGCTATTGCCCTAGTGAAGAAGTGGATTTCTTAAACCTCTCCCTCCCTGCCCATGGGAGCTGGCTCCTCTTCCTTCTTTTTCCAAGGTAGACACTAACTTCCCCATTATGGTGGTAGCCCATACACAGTATGTATCCTTCTGTGCTGGGATTCTCCTGTGTGTATATGTGAGATTTATCCCTGTGTGTGTGTGTGTGTGTGTGTGTGTGTGTGTGTGTGTACACGCCTGCTGCCCATGAAGTCCAGAAGAGGGCGTTGGATCCCGTAAGACTGGAGTTGCAGACAGCTGTGAGCTACTCTGTGGGTGCTGGGAACCAAACCTGAGTCTGCAACAATAGCAAGTGCTCCTCACTGCTGAGCCCTCTCTCCTGCCTGTACTCCTGTGTCCGTTTCTGCTGGGTTTGTGGTCCAGGACTCCATGCTTGGAGGCAGCACTGTTTATCACAGCATTGTGCCTAGGCCTCTTCTGTTAATAGACGTGTGGGCTGTTCCCGGTTTGGAACTTCACAAAATAAAGCTGTATTTTGTGTTCACTTCTCTGATGTTTAGACCTAGGATTGCTAGGTCACAGGGCGCTCATGTGTTTCACTGCCCTGGAAATGCTAAAATAGTTTTCCAAAGTTGCTCTTTCCTCCACAGTGTGTAAGTTCCGTGTGGTCCATATCCTCAGCAGCACGTCCCGTCAGCGTGCATTCCCGTGAGTGGGCCACGGTCCTCTGACACTGCTGTGGCTTCTGACAGGAGTGGTGTGGGACAGTGCCTTGGCCATCTTCCTCTGTGCGCCTTCCGCTTGGGTGTCCCGCCTTCTCTCTAGTGAGTTACCTCTGCCGTGCTGATTTGGTTGAGTGAAGGACTCACCTCCACCTGTATGTACACACACATTTTTATGATTCAGCTATTTATTTTACATCTCAGCCACAGCCTCCTCTTCCTATCCTCCCCTCCCAGTCCCTCTCCCCGATTCCTCCCTTCCATCCCCCCAGTCCCTGGGCTAGGCACCAGTCTGGCCATGGGAGATGGCCACTTCAGGCTAGTTCTACCCACTACTGCTAGGAATCTAAGCTGGGGTGTGCTCTCCGTGGGCTTCTGGGAGATTCCCCTGAACCAGGCTTTCACCTGACCCCAAAAGTGTCCCCCAGCGCTCTCCCCTCCACACCCTCCCACCTGATGCTCATGTCTCCCACTGCTCTCTTCTATTTCTCCTCCCCCATGAACTCTCCTTACCTCAGCTCTCTGGGTCTGTGGATTGTAGCATAGTTATCCTCTTTTTTTACAGCTAATATCCACTTATGAGTGAGGACATCTCATGTTTGTCTTTCAGGTTTATCTCACTCAGAATGATTTTTTTTTCTAGTTCAGTTCCATCCATTTGTCTTCAAACTTCCCGGTGTCCTTGTTTGTTTGTTTTTGTTTTGGTCTGGCTTGGTTTTTCAAGACAGGGTTTCTCTTAACATGGCCTTGTTTTTAACAGCTGAGTAAGATGCCATTGTATAAATGTGCCACATTTTCTTTATCCATTCTTCAGTTGAGGGACTTCTAGGTTGTTTCCAGGTTCTGGCTATTACAAGTAAAGCTGCTGTGAACATAGTTGATTGAGCAAATGTCCTTGTGGTGTGATTGAGCATCCTTTGTGTACCTACCCAAGAGTGGTATAGCGGGGGCTTGTGGTAGGTTAGTTCCCAGTTTTCTGAGAAACCATCACACTGATTTCCAAAGGGGCTGTACAAGTTTGCACTCTCACCAGCAACGGAGAAGTGTTCCCCTTGCTCCACATCCTCTCCAGCGTGAGTTTTGATCTTGGCCATTCTGACATGTGCAAGATAGTATCTCAGAGACATTTTGATTTACATTTCCGTGATGGCTAAGGATGTTGAACATCTCCTCAAATGTTTCTCTACCATTTGAGATTCTTCTGTTGAGAATTCTATTTAGATTATATTGGATTATATGGTTTGTTGATATCTAGTTTCAGCCCCCTGTCAGATATGGGGTTGGCGAATATCTTTTCCCATTCTGTAGGCTGCCATTTTGTCCTCTTGATGGTCCTTTGCTTACAGAAACTTTTCAATTTCATGAGGTCCTGTTTATTGTCAGTCTCAGTGCCTGTGCTATTGTTGTCCTGTTTGTGAAGTTGTCTCCTGTGCCAAGGCATTTGGGAGTATTTTTCACTTTCTCTTCTCTAGGTTCAGTGTATCTGGATTTATGTTGAGGTCTTTGATCCACTTGTACTTGAGTTTTGTGCAGGGGGATGAATATGGATCAATTTGCATTCTTCTGCATGCTGAACTCAGTTAGACCAGCACCGTTTGTTGAAGATGCTTTCTCTTTTTCATTGTATAATTTTGGCTTCTTTGTTGAAAATCAGGTGTCCATAGGTGATACACAGTTTTTTAAGCAAGAAATATTTTTCTATATTCTAGAAATTTTTATTGCTTTGCCTCTGACAGTACATATACGATACATCATTTTTCGCTTTGTGGACACCCAAATGGCCTTGCACTTTCTCCATTATTCTGCATGTCACAGATCAACACCTTAGCAGGTGTGGGTTTGTCTGGAATCCGCGTTGTCCGCTCAGTAAAGTTGGTCCATTCTGGTCTCAACACCAAAGGGTCTGTGATCTTGGAGGAAAGATAGATCTCCCCACCTTGTTTATTATAGACACCCCCTAAAAATAGCTATTTTATCAAGGACTTCATCCTCCCCCTCTCCCTTTTCTTTCTTTCTTTCTTTCTTTCTTTCTTTCTTTCTTTCTTTCTTT